>CAXDIG010000087.1:0-55000 GCA_963989225.1 Dromius quadrimaculatus
TACAAAAGAAGCTTGATATACGGTTCGAGTGTCACAGCGTTTGGACAATGGCTGGAGTCGGTTGCAGAGAATGTTAGCGAAGTAGTAACGATACAAGATTTGACGATGAATGATAGAGCTAAGCCAACAAACCGCGTAAACGTTCATTCAGAAACGGATGAAATTAAACATTGTTGTGTATGTAACGGAAACTGCAAAACCATTGATAAATGCAAGAAATTTATTGATCTATCAGCTGCTGATCGTTGGAAGGAACTGCGAAGATTGAATTTATGTAAAGCTTGTCTAAAACGATATCATCCGAAACGAAGATGTAGTGGAACTGTTAAATGTGACAGAAAAGGTTGCGGGCGAAAACATCATCCTTTGCTACACAATGAGAACTTAGATCAGAAAGCGTCAAAAGGTGACATAAGTGTCAAAGAACAAACTCATTGCAGTCATATTGCTCCCTCGTCGAGCTCGCAATTCAGATATGTGCCTGTAATTCTTGAAAATGAAAATCGGAGACTTGAAGTAGTTGCGATGTTAGACGAAGGATCTTCTGGAACATACATAGAGGAAGACTGCGCAAGAAAACTTGATCTAGAAGGGCCTAAAATAGATTTATGTCTGAAGTGGACTGGCGCTCAATATAGAATAGAACACAGTTCCATGAGAGTATCCTTGGTAGTGAGTAAGAAGTCAGAAACATCAAGAAAATATGAGATAAAGGATGCACAAACGGTGCGATGTTTAGATTTACCTCATCAAACTCTGAATTATGAAAATCTTTGCAAAGAATATCCGTTTATGAGGAAATTACCAGTTCAATCATACGTGAATGCGAGACCAAGAATATTGATTGGACTAAATAACTGGAAGCTTGGAGTTCCACTGAAGGTTCGAGAAGGTGAAGAAAATCAGCCAATGATTTGCAAGTGTCGTCTTGGTTGGACTGTCTTCGCAATGAAAGAAGAAAACGGTGGTCATTCAATCAGTACTTGCAATTTTCATACTTACGAAGCAACGAGCGATGAAGAATTACATCAATTGGTTAAAAATTTCTACACTGTCGAGAGTTTAGGTATTCAGCCGTCACGCGATACGGTATTTTCCAAAGAGGACCACCGTGCTCTCGAAATTTTGCAAAATACAACAAAAAACATAGGAGAGCGGTATGAAACAGGTTTATTGTGGAAATATGACTCGTTTAAACTTCCGAATAGCAAAACTATGGCTCAACACAGATTGGAGATACTCGAAAAACGGTTAGAACGTAAACCGTACTTAAAAGAATCGATGCTCAAACAAATGGAAGAATATGAACAAAAGGACTACATACGAAAATTGACAAATTATGAATTATGTCAAAATTATGAACGTGTTTGGTACTTACCCATATTTCCTGTGATACGCATGGTATGGGATGCAGCAGCGCAGATACAGGGAGTGTCATTAAGTAGTGAATGTTTCAAATAATTATGCAATAACTTCAGTAATAAATATCGAAGAACACCCTGTGAAACTTGATATTCACGAACCTTTAGATATTGAAATTTTAGATTCCGTAGATTTAAATCTTGTTGAAAAAATGGAAATTGATAACGACGAATTAGAAATTTAATACGAAAATTTGTTGAAGCAAAATTTGAAAAATATAAGAATAGACCATTGTAACAAAGAAGAAAAAGATGCGATAAGAAAATTATGCTACGAGTGTAGAGACATATTTTATTCTGAAAATATTCCTCTCAGTTTTTCGAATGAAGTCACACATAAAATTAGATTAAAAGATGACACCCCTATGCATGTAAAATCATATAGATTTCCCAAAGTACATAAGCAAGAAGTACGCGATCAAATTTCAAAAATGTTAAATCAAGGAATAATTCAAAATAGTATTTCATCTTGGTCTAGTCCAATCTGGATAGTCCCAAAAAAATTAGACGCATCTGGTCGTAAGAAATGGAGATTAGTTATCGATTACAGAAGATTAAACGAACGTACTATAGACGACAAATACCCTTTACCAAACATCGCGGATATTCTAGACAAATTAGGCAAAGCAAATTATTTTTCAACTCTCGACTTAGCGAGCGATTTTCATCAAGTAGAAGTTGATCGCGAAGACGTTCAAAAGACAGCTTTCACAACTGAAGGTGGACATTACGAGTTCAAACGCATGCCCTTCGGATTAAGAAATGCCCCTTCCACATTCCAACGTGTCATGGATAATGTCCTTCGAGGATTACAAAATGAAACATGCCTTGTATATTTAGACGACATAATAATCTTCAGTACTTCACTGCAAGAACACATAGAAAGACTTAAATCAGTATTTGACAGACTACGACAAAGTAATTTTAAAATACAATTAGACAAATCTGAATTCTTACAGAAATCTGTACAATATTTAGGACACATAATTACCCCAAGTGGAGTTAAACCAGATCCCGACAAGATTTCTGTTATAAAAAACTTTCCTATTCCTAAAACTCAAAAAGAAATCTAAAGTTCTCTTGGATTATTCGGATACTACAGACGTTTCATTAAAGACTTTGCAAAAATTACCAAACCAATGACAAAATGTTTAAAGAAAGATTCCAAAGTAATACATGACAAAGAATTCATCGACAGTTTTAATACTTGCAAACACTTATTAATGAATGACCCAATTCTCCAATACCCCGATTTTGACAAACCATTTATATTAACAACAGACGCAAGCAATTACGCAATAGGCGCTGTCCTTTCTCAAGGCGATATTTCAAGAGATAAACCACTAGCATACGCGTCGCGTACTTTGAATGAAACAGAAACACGATATTCAACCATCGAAAAAGAGTTACTAGCCATCGTTTGGGCCTGTAAACACTTTAGACCTTATCTATACGGTCGTAAGTTCACAATAGTCACTGACCATCGACCACTCACATGGTTATTTAATTTAAAAGAGCCTAACTCAAAACTAGTAAGATGGAAACTGAAACTAGAAGAATACGATTATAATATAATATATAAAAAAAGTAAATGTCACACCAACGCAGATTGTCTCTGGCGCATAATTATCAACGCAATAGAAAGCGAATCAGTAATTAATAATCCTGGCGAAATAAATACAGACATTGTAGATTACTTACGAAATTTTGTAGAAAATTTAGTTCCTGATGAACCACAGCTATCCACTAGTACACAATATTCAATTGAGAATGAAAAAATCAAGAAGAGACCAAAATTCCATATAATTTCTGACATACAAGTTAAACCTCCAAACACAACAAACAATCAACAGAACATTGACACTGCAGAAGTAGATAACAACATCTCAGATTCTGAAAGCGTAACTCAACACTCTACAGCAGGTGATACCAATAATGACGGTATTACAAGTTTAGACGAGATTATAAATGATAAAACAAATCAGATTCTTGTATTTCCAAATTTCTATTCTAAATGTGATGTTTCTCATGAAAATTATGAAAATCAGAGAATTATAAAAGTAAAAATACCTGAAAACAATAATGATAGAATTATATTTGAGTTTTTGAAGAATTTTACAAGTTCAAAAGTTATTTATCACATGTATTCCCACACAGATAAACTTTATAAAGATTTTTCAAGAGTATTTTTAAACCATCTCTCAGAAAAAGGTCCCAAATTAATTAAATGTATAAAACTTTTAAATACAGTAACTGATAAAGAAGAACAAATAATGTTGATAAAAAATCATCATGAAGAAAAGACTAACCATAGAGGTATAAATGAAACCATTGAATATCTAGAGAGAAATTATTACTGGAAACATATGGAATCAACAGTAACAAATTTTATTAACACATGTCACATTTGTCAGAGAGCTAAGTATTCTAGAAAGAAACCTTATTCGCCTCTGATGTTAACAGAAACAGCATCTAGACCCTTTCAAATAGTTCATATAGATCTATTTGCTTCTGATAAGAAAAATTATTTGACCTTAGTAGATGCCTTTACAAAATTTGCGCAAGCAATCTTCATAGAAGTTAAAACAGCGATTCACATAAGTAATGCTTTAATTAATATTTTGCTTTATTTGGCGTCCCAGAAAATCTAATTCTAGACAATGGAAAAGAATTCAACAATAGCACCGTACAAGAACTTTTGAGATTACACAAAATTATTATTCATTTTACAACACCATATCACCATCAATCAGACGGTATTGTCGAACGATTCCACTCAACAATTATAGAACATTCAACAATATTAAGAGAAACTTTTCCGGACGACAAAAGCGATCTAATGAATTATGCAATTATTGGTTACAATAATTCGATACATAGTTCAACCAATTTTACTTCTTTTGAATTAGCTTTTGGTCATACAAAATTGAGAGATACAAATGAACTTTTTATGCCAAATTCATTTTATAATGACTATGTTGAAAATCATAACGAGAAATTAAAACATGTTTACGAAGCAGTTTCGAATAAATTGCAAGTTGATAAAGAAAAAGTAGTTTTGAAATCTAATACGCAAGGAGATAAAAATAATCAATTTGAATTAAATCAAATTGGCTGGTACCACAAGCTCTGTTTTTGGCTATACTAGCAGTGTTATTTTAAGATGCGTTTTAAGGCAATATAAATATTTCAAGCTATTTTAAAGGAGAATATTCAAACAAATTTTGTAGACATATGTGTTCTCTGTAATTTGTATCCAAATATTATTTTCTAAAGTATTTGGGAAAATTCTAATTGCGTTAAAACACATCTTGACACAACGCTCTTAGTAGCGCCGAAAACAGAGCTCGTGGTACCAGCCATTGTTTTTAACACGTTCACTGCGTTAAGGGTCCAATTGTCCCTCATTTGACTTTCCTGTAGTGCGGCAATATTTCATGCAAACTCTCTGTTTTGCGAAAGCTATAACTTTGTCAAAATTTTGCTGAATTTGTCGTCAAATGTAGCTTTGTGAAGAGCATATCGTGTATTAGTTGAATATTACATTGATTTTGTTAGGGTCTTCTGGTCCCTCCCAGCATGTATATTGTGAATATATTCGATTCCTTGCGATTAGGGGCCCATCGTCCCTCACATTCATACAAACTGATTCATGTTTGTAACACAATCTTACTCACAATACCTGAAGTTAGACACAATCTGAATAGGCAAACAACTGAATAAAGACATTTATTCACGAAATGGGATGGAATAGGAGTAAATAAAAAAAATAAATGTCAAGAATGCAAACACTTTACGAAAATCAATGTCTAGTGCTAAGACACAGAAAGAAGAAAGAAAATACAATGTTTCTATGCAGACAGTCCCAACAATCCCAAGTTATGTTTATTTTGTTTTAATAAAATTCACCTTGAAAGTTGAAATCTAGTATTTCTTTTAGAGCTATATTATTATGTTCTGTTAGCTATTTATATTGAAAATTTGCAGAATATAATAAAAATTTTATGAAATAAATGTGATATCCTATCACGATTGTATTTTTACTTTGATTGATAATGGCAAAATAATAATTCAAACTTTTGTCATCTCTATATGCGATGAGGGACCATCAGTCTCTTTGCTGAGCCAGTATAGTGAAGATAGATACCTATAGAAAGCTATCCAACATTCAAACCATTATTTTAGTTGAGTTTCATGCCAATATGTGGAGTTAGGTGAAACGAAAATTTAGGGACTACATGACCCCTAACCGCATAATAGGAAAGATTTCTTGAGGACCAATTGTCCCTTAACGCATATCGGGAAAAACATAAAAAAATCTACCGCAGTGAACGTGTTAAACAGAATCCTTTGCACAGGAATAAGAAAAACTCGAAATTTTCAGGTCCTTATAAAATTACCAAATTGTTAGATAAAAATCGTGTAGAGATTACAAAGCAAAATAAGAAACAGAAAATTGAAATTATTCATATAAAAGAATTGAGGAAACCACCTATTGTTACAGATGTTCATTCCTCATCGCCACCGCAACATTAGAATTACCCAAATACCATAATTTCAACCAAAATCCTGGCCTACTCCCTTTAAAACTAGGTCATGCCCAACTACAGACTGACTATTGGACATCTGTACAAATATTTGACATTAGTGACATAATAAATGAATTTCATATATTAGAGAGTAAAAAAGCAATTATTGAGAAAGAGATTGGAAATTCAACATTTAGTCACCATTCTTATCGTATAATTAACATTCTTGAGAATGAAGTTTCAACTCAGATAGAACAATTGAATCCTAACATAATGAATAGACAGAAACGAGGTTTAATAGACTGCCTAGACTCAATTATTAAATCTAACACTGGAAATCTTGATCAAAGAGATGCTGAAAGATATGACGATATTATCTCAAAATTATCAAATAACCAACATAGACTTAAAAAACTTTTCATAATCAAATGACAATTTTACAAACTTCAATTCAAAAATTTAATGATAATATCAAAAAGCTTTCAAATAATCAAATTCATTTAAATTCCAAAATAATGGAGTTGGAGACAATTATCAATGATACATGGATAAAGCATGTAGAAATGAATCATAATTTATCTTTACAAACTGTTATATCTCAATATATTTCAAGTTTACAAATAATATATGATCTTCTTGAAAAAATTGAAGGTGCTATCACTTTTTCAAAGTCAAACGTACTCCATAATTCTATTATAGAACCATATGATTTATTTTTCGAAATTATAACAATAAATAAACAATTTAACGTCAGTAGATTCCCATTTGAACCCATATTAGATAATTTATTATTGTTTGAAAGAATCATTAATATAAAAAGTTATAGTAAAAGTAATCAGATTATATTCTTATTACAAATTCCAATTGTAGAGATCGAGTATTTTGATTATCATCATTTATATTCTTTGCCTACTCTAAATCATAATTCATTCAGAACCATAATACCACGTTCTAAATTCCTCATTTCCAATGAGCAGACTTATTCCTTCTTTGATTCAAAATGCAAGGAAATCATACCAGAAAAATACTTGTGTCAAGAAATGCATCTTGCCAAGATCTACCAAGACGTCCCTTGTGAGATTCAACTTCTAAGATTCAACGTGAACACAACCAACTGCATTACCATCCCAGCTGTTATTCCGAATATAAAAATCCAGAAGATAGAGAAGAATCAATAGATCATCATCGCCCCATATAGTGTTGTTGCAACTCAAAAATGTGGTAGAGATACGAACAATATTCCCTTAAATGGAACTTATATAATTGAAATAAATAATGAATGTGAAGTGAAAATTGAAGACATGATTTTAAAAGCTTTTCAAAGCACAAAATTTAGTCATATTAATATTAATTCACCAAATTTGCCTGCAACTATTATTCAAAATAATAGAGCATATTTGAATAATAATAAAATTAAACTAGATTCTTTGCAATTTAGACGAAACCAAGAATTTAATTTCAATATTAAATGACGAAAGAGAAAAATTGAATGAAATCAAAGATACACCCATTTACCATGATAAAACGAGCATATATACAGTTGTTTTATATACAATTATCATAATAATCATTTTATGTTGTATTTTGTATTATTTTGTTCAGCAAAGGAAACATAACAGATCACAAGGACAACCCAATGTGGAAATCGAAATATCACCGAACTCTGTGGCCTAAACCCTCATAGCTCTCGACTAGGGCTGGAGGAGTTACATCTTGTAACCAGCTTACTTTACTAGAAATAGGAAACCATATCCTGTAGATAACAAAATGTTATAAATGAGACTTCTGCATGTGAAAACACATAGTTGTAGTTATGGTTGTGAAGAACACTCGTCAATAAACTCCAACCTGTAATTTTGTTCTTTTTTAAAAACTCATTCTTCTGATCAACGAACAAAACTTGCGTCAAAAGTGCGTTATATGGCAGAATCTAGCACCAAAAACATCATATTTCGTGTTTTTAGAGTGCTATTTGCAGTTTTACAAACTTTGGAATGAGTCGAAATCACGCTTTTCCGCGCAGATTTCTACAATCAAAAAGTTCATATGACTATTCAGGACCTCATAATATGTATGAATCTATCGACAAAAACATCATATTTCGTGTTCTCAGAGCGCTATCTGCAGTTATATGAAGTTTATAATAAGTCAAAATTCCACATTCTGAGCAGTCTCGAAGTATCGCAAATCACATAAATCTATCCAATACAACATAATACGCATGAATCCGTCCTTAAATGCACAAAATTTTGCGTTTCCAGCGAGTTATCAGCGTTTTTTCTGGGTCTCGTTGAGAAATTTTTGACTCTGTAAATCTGCTCAAAAGGAAAATTTTGCCTAAAAAGTGCGTTATATGGCAAAATCTAGCACCAAATACATCATATTTTATGTTTTCAGAGTGCTATTTGCAGTTCTATAAACTTTGGAATAAGTCGAAACCACGCTTTTCTGCGCAGATTTTCACAATCAGTAAGTTCATATTCCCATTCAGGACCACATAATATGTATGAATCTATCGACAAAAACATCAAATCTTGTGTTTTTGGAGCGCTACCTGCAATTAAATGAAGTTTGAAATAAGTCAAAATTACCACACTCTGAGCAGTTTCAAGGTATCGCAAATCACATAAATCTATCCGATCTAACATAATACGCATGGATCCGTCCTCAAATGCACAAAATTTTGCGTTTTCAGCGAGTTATCAGCGTTTTTTTTGAGTCTCGTTGAGAGATTTTTGACTCTGTAAATCTGCTCAGAAGCAAGATTTTGCTTTAAAAGTGCGTTATATGGAAAAATCTAGCACCAAATACATTATATTTTGTGTTTTTAGAGTGCTATTTGCAGTTCTACAAACTTTGGAATAAGTCGAAACCACGCTTTCCGCGCAGATTTTCACAATTGAAAGTTCAGATTCCTATTCAGTACCTCATAATATGTGTGAATCTATCGACAAAAACATCATATTCTGTGTTTTCAGAGCGCCATCTGCAGTTATATGAGGTTAGAAATAAGTCAGAATTACCACACTTTAAGCAGTTTCAAATTATCGCAAATCACATAAATCTATCCAATACAACATTATACGCATGAATCCATCCCGATATGCACAAAATTTTGCGTTTCCAGCGAGTTATCAGAGTTTTTTCTGAGTCTCGTTAAGAAATTGTCGACTCTGTAAATCTGTTCAGAAGCAAGATTTTGCTTCAGAAGTGCGTTATATGGCAGAATCTAGCACCAAATACATGATATTTCGTGTTTTTGGGGTGCTATTTGCAGTTTTACAAACTTTGGGATGAGTCAAAATCACGCTTTTCCGCGCAGATTTTCACAATTAAAAAGTTCATATTCCTATTCAGGACCTCATAATATGTATGAATCTATCAACAAAAACATCATATTTCGTGTTTTCAGAGCGCTATCTGCAGGTATATGAAGTTTGGAATAAGTCAGAATTACCACATTCTGAGCAGTTTCAAAGTATCGCAAATCACAAAAATCTATTCAATACAACTTAATACGCATGAATCCGTCTTCAAATGCACAAAATTTTGCGTTTCCAGCGAGTTATCAGCGTTCTTCCTAAGTCTCGATGAGAAATTTTTGACTCTGTAAATCTGCTCAGAAGCAAGATTTTGCTTCAAAAGTGCGTTATATGGCAGAATCTAGCACCAAATACATCATATTTCGTGTTTTTAGAGTGCTATTTGCTGTTTTACAAACTTTGAAATAAGTCGAAATCACGCTTTTCTGCGCAGATTTTCACAATCAAAAAGTTTATATTCCTATTCAGGACCTCATAAAATGTATGAATCTATCGACAAAAACATCATATTTTGTGTTTTCAGAGCGCTATCTGCAGTTATATGAAGTTTGAAATAAGTCAGAATTACCACACTTTAAGCAGTTTCAAATTATCGCAAATCACATAAATCTATCCAATACAACATGAAACGCATGAAATTGTCCCCGAATGCACAAAATTTTTCGTTTTAGCGAGTTATCAGGGTTTTTTCTAAGTCTCGTTGAGAAATTTTTGACTCTATAAATCTGCTCAGAAGCAAGATTTTACTTCAAAATTGCGTTATATGGCAGATTCTTGCTCCAAATACTTCATATTTCATGTTTTTGGAGTGCTATTCGCAGTTTCACAAACTTTGGAATGAGTTGAAATCTCGCTCTTCCGCGCAAATTTCTATGATCAAAAAGCTCATATTCCTATTCAGGACCTCATAATATGTATGAATCTATCAATAAAAACATCATATTCCGTGTTTTCAGAGCGCTATCTGCAGTTATATGGAGTTTGAAATAAGTCAAAATGACCACATTCTGAGCGGTTTCAAAGTATCGCAAATCACATAAATCTATCCAATACAACATAATACGCATGGATCTGTCCTCGAATGCTCAAAATTTTGCGTTTTCAGCAAGTTATAAGCGTTTTTTCTGAGTCTTGTTGAGAAATTTTTGACTTCGTAAATCTGCTCAGAAGTAAGATTTTGCTTCAAAATTGCGTTATATGGCAGAATCTAGCACCAAATACATCACATTTCGTGTTTTAGAGTGCTATTTGCAGTTTGACAAACTTTGAAATAAGTCGAAATCACGCTTTTTCGCGCAGATTTTCACAATTAAAAAGTTCCAATTCCTATTCAGGACCTCATAATATGCATGAACCTATCGACAAAAACATCATATCTCGTGTTCTCAGAGCGCTGTCTGCAGTTATATGTAATTTGAAATAAGTCAAAATTACCACATTCTGAGCAGTTTCAAAGTATCGCAAATCACATAAGTCTATCCAATACAACATAATACGCATGAATCCGTCCTCGAATGCACAGAATTCTGCGTTTCCAGCGAGTTATCAGCGTTTATTTCTGAATCTCGTTGAGAAAGTTTTGACTCTGTAAATCTGCTCAGAAACATGATTTTGCTTCAAAAGTGCGTTACATGGCAGAATCTAGCACCAAGAACATCATATTTCGTGTTTTCAGAGTGCTTTTTGCAGTCTTACAAACTTTGGAATAAGACGAAATCACGCTTCTCCGCGCAGATTTTCACCATCAATACGTTCATATTCCTATTCAGGACCTCATAATATGTTTAAATTCATCGACAAAAACATCATATTCCGTGTTTTCAGAGCGCTATCTGCAGTTATATGAAGTATGAAATAAGTCAAAATTACCACATTCTGAGCAGTTTCAAAGTATCGCAAATCACATAAATCTATCCAATACAGCATAATACGCATGAATCCGTCCTTAGATGCACAAGTTTCCAGTGCGTCATATGGCAGAATCTAGCACCAAATACATCATATTTCGAGTTTTTAGAGTGCTATTTGCAGTTTTACAAACTTTGGAATAAGTCGAAATCACGCTTTTCTGCGCAGATTTTCACAATCAAAAAGTTCATATTTCTATTCTGGACCTCATAATATGTATGAATCTATCGACAAAAACATCATATTTCGTGTTTTCAGAGCGCTATCTGCAGTTATATGAAGTTTGAAATAAGTCAAAATTACCACATTCTGAGCAGTCTCAAAGTATCGCAAATCACATAAATCTATCCAATACAATATATTAAGCAAGAATCCGCCCCCAAATGCACAAAATTTCGCGTGTCCAGCGAGTTATCAGCGTTTTTTTTGAGTCTCGTGGAGAAATTTTTGACTCTGTAAATCTGCTCAGGAGCAAGATTTTGCTTGGAAAGTGCGTTCTATGATAGAATCTAGCACCAAATACATCATATTTCGTGTTTTTAGAGTGCTATTTGCAGTTTTACAAACTTTGGAATAAGTCGAAATCACGCTTCTCCGCGCAGATTTTCACGTTCAAAAAGTTCATATTTTTATTCAGGACCTCATAGTAGTTATGAATCTATCGACAAAAACATCATATCACGTGTTTTCAGAGCGCTATCTGCAGTTATATGAAGTTTGAAATAAGTCAAAATTACCACATTCAGAGCAGTCTCAAATTATCGCAAATCACATGAATCTATCCAATACAATATATTAAGCATGAATCCGTCCCTAAATGCACAAAATTTTGCGTGTCCAGCGAGTTATCAGCGTTTTTTTTGAGTCTCGTGGAGAAATTTTTGACTCTGTAAATCTGCTCAGAAGCAAGATTTTGCTTGAAAAGTGCGTTCTATGACAGAATCTAGCACCAAATACATCATATTTCGTGTTTTTAGAGTGCTATTTGCAGTTTTACAAACTTTGGAATAAGTCGAAATCACGCTTTTCCGCGCAGATTTTCACGTTCAAAAAGTTCATATTCCCATTTAGGACCTCATAGTATGTATGAATCTATCGGCAGAAACATCATCACACTGGACTGAGTGGACCTGTGTCGCTCTGTTGCGCCCTTGGTAGCTCAAGTCAGGCTCAAGGAGGGATCTCTTGTTGCTTGGAGGTGGCTGGTATTTTTCTGCCATTAATTTATTTGCCTCTAACCTTTTGCAAATTTGCAGGAGCCGCTCCACAGACGGACTATCCTCCAATCCTAGTGCTTGGATCAGATAAGGCAACATATTCCGCCTGAGGACTTGGAGCTGTTGCTGTTCGGAGGGTAGAGTAGGTAGGCGTCCGAAAAGATTGGTCATACAGGCCACAAACGTACCTACTGACTCCTCTGCTCCTTGTGTACGATGTTTTATTTCCTCTCACAACTCAGACTCGTAATCGAAGGGCTCAAATTCCTCCCTTATCAGTTTGACAAAATCTGTCCACTCCTTGACCTTTTGTCGAATTGAGCGGTACCATATGAGCGCACGGCCTCGCAGCAGTTCATTAATCGACTCGCACAGCTCTGACTCTGATACGTGCCTCGATATCTGGAAATCTTTAATTCTTTCCAGAAACGCATTGATGCTCACATCCCCCTCGCCTGAAAAGGAAATATCCCATCTCGCAACCAGAATCTGCTTCCGAGGAGGATTCACGACGGCAGCTGTTGCTTCCTCTTATACCTCTTCCTGTGGGAACATATGTTTCCCTCCCCACTCCTCTGACTTCTCCAGAAACTTCTCTTCTTCCCTTTCTAAAATCTCCTGGAGGTGAGCAACAGCTGCTTTCTGGTCTCGATCGCTGCTATTCTCCACGCGCGCTAGTCTCAGAGCCAGATGCTGCAGACGGGTGCGTATCTGCTCAAACAAGAGGCACTTTGGCCTGCCGGGAAACGCTTCAATGGTCCCCTGCAACGCAACAATTTTGGTGGTGCATATATCGATTTCTGAGCCTATTTCCAGAGGCTCTCTGGGAATATTGGGTAACTCCCCTAAATGCTCTGCCTGAATGATATTTTTTAGCTCTTCTCTCAATATCGTTATTGTCCAACGACCTGCCTCCCTTCCACGAACTCTCAGTTCATGAACTAATTCATCTTTTTGCAGTCGTTGGATCCATATTGAGCGATTCTGTATGGTCTATATATGAAAAAGATGGTAAAGAAAACACAAATGAAGAAAAGAAATACAGGTAATAACAGAAACCAATGTTTTATTTTGAATAACTAACTGTGAATAAAAAAAATTTTAACATTGAATAAAACACAATCCACGACCGTGGTGTAATAATAGAAAAAAATTATATAGGTCACGTATCCTTTTTTAGTTTTTTTTGAATTGAGTTTAATAAATGCTATGCTTAATTTTAGCCAAGGCAAGTCCCACACGGTTGGGCGCCAATTTGTAACGTTCAAAACTGGGGCAGCGATTCTGCCCCGCCAAAAATGAAATGACCGAGTTTTGACGTAAATCGACTCTCTGTTCAGGGTCGTCGTGAGTGTATTGAGGCTCAATATTAGACACCAGCATTACTCGGGGCGCCACGTAGTTGTTGGTTCGTCCACAGAGTGCCTGGAAAATAAGGTGTCGGGTTTGGACGTTGGAATACGGGACAACGTGACCGCACAATGACCTTCTGCACCCACCAGGTGGTCGGGTTGGTAAGACGACACTTACCATACAAAATATATATCAATCTACCCTCAAACGGGGCCTGTGGTAGCTAAGGCTGAGATAAAACGGTTGGGTTCCCCACCAGGCAACAATAAAACAAACGATTGAAATTAACTAAGTGACTTTAATATTGAACGCAAATAAAATAAGTGAATAATAGATATAACAAACAGAAAAAACTGGGGTTAAAGTAAATGAAGTTAATAAATCTAACAAAAAAACTGATGCTAAATTATGACTCGACTATTTAAAAAGGTTAACAAAAAAAGATGAAGTGAAGCTTCCAAAATTTGCACAAGCAAATAAACTAGTAAAATACTACGCGTCTTGGACGGCAGCACGCCCTTACGACCGAAAACTCAACAATAGAACGACGCCCTATACGCCTGCGCCAATCACAAAATGACCACAGGGTCTACGTCGTCCAACAGGCTAACTAGATCGACCTAGCCTTACAAAATCGGACGTATAGCGCGTCCACAACCAGAGCGCAACAACCAATGCTACCTCCAATCCGCGTAACACACAAAAAAAATGATGTATATTGAAATTAAACAAAGGAATGAAGTTCCTTGATACAAAAAAAAGTCCCAAAATAAAATAATAAACAAAATGCTGTGCCTCTAGCTTAGCTAGGACACCTCAAGCCTAAGTAGGCACACAAAAAAAAGGTACAGTCCACTTAGCTGCCCACTGACGTCCGGAACGGTGAAGATGACGCCGACCGACCTGGTGGAGGCGTCGGCTCAACTGCTGGTCCGTGGAGAAGGCGTCAAGGATAGGGTCCTGCGACTGGTCTGCAGGACAACCGGATGCGACACTCGTTTGGTTGTGTACTCCACGAGGTCGAACAACTCGCCGCAGATGTTCGTGGCGGAAAATAACGAACCAGAACACGAGGTATGAAAAGTTTATTAAATCCCCAAAATGGGCTGCTTGTTCGCGTTTTTGATACTCAAAACACCACGCGACCCGAAGCAAAGCGGCTTCGATTTCACGAAGTTTTCGTAGATTTTCCGTTAGAAAACTTTTTCACGACCGCTTGTTCTAGAACTTTTGTTACTAATTGCCGGACTTGCCTTAACTTAAATCACTCTTATCCTTAATCGATAAAAAACCGTTTTTACTTAACTTATTTTGAATGTCATTGGTTTCAGCTAATTAAGGGGGAGTGTACAGAAGAAAAGTTGGAAGCAAGATGGAAAAGTGGATTAGGATTTTATTTATATGGATTTTACTGTGTGAATGTGTTTTATTGAGTGTTATTTTAATGTAATTCTAAGTTTTAAATAAAATGATTTTAATTCTGAAAGATCGCCTTGTCAACTTCTGACATCTTGCAGCAACTACGTGAATTGAAAAATACGAAACCAAAATACGTCATTAATTAGCAATGTGTCAAATATTAACAACAAGTGTAAGGTGAGTGAAATGTTCTATTTATCTGGAATACTAGTGTTAATAAGTTTAATTGTAGCAAGAAGGACTGGATAAAAACTGGAATATGGAAAATGGAAATATAGGAACAAGGTGCGCAACTGGAACGTAACAAATCATAAAAGAATGCAAACAACATCGAAAAGAATCAGTTCACCATCAACTATAAAAGTGTTAACAAGAGAAAATAAAAATTTCCTGAGATCACTCGGTTTAATACTAAAAAGAGATCAAAAACAAAAACAATGAATAATATTTTAGATATTACATCTAGTGTTGCTTTTAATGATGCAATAACACGTGTTGATATACATAATCATCAACCTATTATTGCATCAGCATTTAATAATTGCGATGAAATAAGAATTCAAATCCAACAGCAAGATATCTATACGTTGCCTAGTCAAAGTTTTCTTTATATTGAAGGTAAACTATTAAAAGAAGATGGTAGTAAGCCTCCTGTGGATGCAAAAATAACAAATAATGGAATTGCATCTTCATTTGACGAAATTAAATATTCAATGAATAGTTTTGAAGTTGATAAGACGAAAAATATTGGAATTAGCTCAACTTTGAAAGCATATGCTTCATTAAATGAATTTGAAAGTGATAATCTTGAAAATGCTGGTTGGGGATTCTAGATGAAAATGGTAATTTTAATATATGTGTTCCACTGAAAATGTCGCTTGGATTTTGTGAAGATAATAATAAAATATTGGTGAATGATAGACAAGAATTGTTGTTGATTAGAGCCAGAAATGATAATAATGCATATATTTGTACAGAAAATTTGAAATTTATTCTGAACAAAATTCAATGGCGTGTTATTCATATATATGTTAATGACGAATATAGATTGAGAATATTGAAAATTGTCAACTCAAATCATTTCTTGAAATGTCCATTCCGTTCTTGGGATTTATATGAATATCCTTCCTTCAGCAAAAAAGAAAATTTGGTCAAATAAATCATCAACTCAATTGGAAAAACCAAGATTTGTTATTGTTGCTTTCCAAACAAATCGAAAAAATTTGAAAGATAAAAAAAGTAGTCATTTTGATAGTTGCAATTTAGCGAATATTAAGCTATATTTAAACTCAGTTTCTTATCCATATGACAATTTTAATCTAGATTTCAAAAATAATCACTATGCACTTCTTTATGATATGTACACGAAATTTTTCAAGGTCTACTATGATTTTCATGATACATATATTGCTCCTATTCTAAATAAAACCGATTTCAAAACATTTGCACCGATAACAGTAATGGATTGTTCCAATCAAAACGAAGCAGTAAAAAATAGTTCAGTTGATATACGAATCAAATGAATCAAATGATATATTTCCCGAGAATACGAGTGTTTATTGTCTTATCATACATGATCGCATTATCGAATATAATCCACTCACTAGTGCTGTTAGAGCTTCAGTATAAATTGAACTGCGAAAGAGCTAACTGAAATATGGAATTAATTGTTGATATACAAGGCTTCAATGCCAGAGATTATATAATAGTGGCAAAAGAAATTGCAATTCTTACAAGAGATGGCAACAAATTGAAACATTTTTTCTTCAAAGAACTATTTCCTTGGAGTAAGTTGGAACATAAATATAGAAAACAAGCAGGATGGTTGTATAATAATCACCATGGTTTAAAATGGAGTGATGGATACATACAATATAATGAAATTCCAAATTTGATTCTACCAATATTACAAGGTGCATCAACAATATATGTCAAAGGGGATATGAAGAAAACCTTTCTAGAATCTTTCAACTTGAATTCCACAATAATTTCTTTGGGGGAAGAATGTAAGTCTCTTCAGAGCTTTCCATCAAATAAATCATGTTTCAGACATTTTAATAATTGTGCAATTAGTAATGTTTATAAAATAAAAAGTCACTTAGATTATAATGAAATGTATAACATCATGAATATATAAATATATAATAGAAATTTCAATGTTATTTTTGAATTATTAAATTTATTTTCAGCCGAATCAACCCCTTTTACCCCCTCCATTCTCTGTTATTACATTTATCATTTTAACTTTTTGCTTTTTTTCCATATAAAGTTGAAGTATCTCATAAATCATATATTAGCTATTCAAACACTGTAGAACATGGTTCAGAAAGTGGTTCTAGTTATATTGTTAAGAATTATCGCAAGTAATTGTAAAAGTGTGAAAAAAGAAAAATTTGAATCAATTATTGATTACTTATTTACATATGGATATCTTGATGTGAGTGAAGAGGAGGTCTTCAGTTCAACTGAGAAATATGCATCGTATCTAACAGCACTAAACCTATTACAAACTAATTTTAATTTAACGCAATCCAATGAAACAATTGAAAATGTTTTGGAACTCATTTCATCTCCTAGATGTGGTGTTAAAGATATGAATGTTTATAATACTCATTATATATTATGGGGAAATTCTACAATTACTTGGGACTTCAAAAGAACGACTAGTATTGTTCAATATTTAATAGAAAAAGCTTCCAATTTATGGTCTAAATATACAAATTTGAATATTATACATTCGCCATATAATGAAAATGCTACTAATTATATTTCATTTGGAGGAATTCAACATTGGGATTTCAAGAAACGAGCTAGATGCAGGTCTCATTTTGATGGGGAGGGTATGATATTGGGACATGCTGAATTTCCAAGCTTAAGCATGCATTCAGAAATTCATATAGATAATGCAGAACAATGGTACTATGGTATGCATCCCACTTCCAATAGTGAAGAGGAGAGTCTTTTTGCTGTTTTAGTCCATGAAATTGGCCATGCATTAGAAATTAGGCATTCGAATGATACGAATGCAATAATGTATCCAATATATACAGAAAAAATATTCCAGAATAGAAATTATTATGATTTACACATTGATGATATAAATGCTATCCAATCATTATATGGAAAAAACATAAAGTCATTGATAACAACAACGACAAAGGCACCGACAACGACAAAGGTATCAACAACAAAAGGAACACAGAAACCAATTACAACAACCGAAAAAACTCATAATAAGCGGAAAACAAGTTCAGATTCTTCTCCTGACTTATGTAGCTTAAAAAATGTCAATAAATTTCTAATCGTAAGTAAAAATTATATATATTTTATAATAAGTGGGTCTGGGTGAAAAATTTGAATAAAAAAAGCTTTGATCCGGAGCCATATCTTATAACAGATTGGTTAAATTTTCTTCCAAAAAATTTCTTGAGAATGAATGGTATTTACCAAAGACCAAATGGACATATTGTATTATTCATAGATAACGTAAGTTATAATATAAAGTTTCCATCTTAAGAATTGGAAAATATTGCCAATCCCTACCATCAAAATAGTATAACCTATATTAATGGAGCTGTATCTACCAATAGTGGTCAAACATATATATTTCATAAAAATAATTCTTTCATAAAAATTGATGAATGCAGATTTTTCGCTTCAGAAATCGGAAGTGTAGATGATGAGTTCCCCGGTATTTCAAATAATATAGGATCTGTATTCAAGTATACAAATGGACGATTATATTTTTTCATTAATGATTATTATTATGAATTTGATGAATTCTCAAAGTCAGTTGTAAAAGCAGAGAAATTCAATCTTTCTATGTTCAATATTGATTGTCCCAATATCAATTTATTTGAGCAATTAAAAATACTACTATCAAAAATCTTGTATTCACAATAATTGTTTACTTATTTTTTTTTCTTACTTCCCACCATCAGCCCCCTTCCTCCACCTCTTACCTCTTATTGTATATATATATATATATATCATTCCATACAAACTTTGTTTTCTCAACATTGTAATAATTTCATTACTCTAAATAATAGTAAACTACAGATTGAGGTATATATTTTTGAAAAATGTCAAATAATAGTGAAATAGTCTGTTCGAAAATAATAGCATATGATTTGCTAAACATAAAATATCATTGTGATCTAATAAATGAAGAAGATATTGGAAGCTATAGGAACATAATTGGATCAACTTCAAGCAAATGTGGTTATAATGATAATTCACTTATCAAATTAATTGGAAAGCTGGCTCCAATAGCATATATTTGCAAAAAAATAAGTAAGGAGAAATTTGTTCCAATATTGGAATCATTTAGTGGAATGAATTTATTGCAAATTTGGGGAAGACTTCCGCTAAAGTATAAATTACATCCTAAAGTTATATTGAGATTACCATGTGTAGAGCATACAAATCTACCAATCCATCATATCCATGTTGATGGACCACCACCTAACATTGAAAACTGTCAGTCTTGTAAGACCGAATTTGAAATGTATCATCAAAAATAATCCAATAAAAAAAAGAAAAAAAAGATTAACTTATAGAGATATTTATTCATTCAATTTTTTTTTGTCAACAAAATATTTATATTTATACATATACATTTCATTTTCTATAATCATAAGTATAATTTATTATTATTCATTATTCTGATTGTTTAGCCGATTGTTTTTTGAAGTAGTAATAATTTCAATTGACGCTAAAATTACGTTAATAGAATTTAATATTATTTCTTTCATTGCTAAATTATAAGTATTATTTGTTTCATCAATTATATTTTTAATATTTGTGTAAATATCACCATCACAAGAAGATGCTTGTCGCATTACACTCAAATAATATTCCAAGAAATTTAATGATTCTAAATAATTGATGATGTCATCTAAGTGATTAGTATTTTTAAATATATTGCGAATAGATGTATCACGTAAATAAATTTGATTATTCTGTGATTCAATTATCATAATTTTATCATTCTCTATAACATCAAATAATAATTTATGATTTGAAATCGAATATGATTCAACAACTGAAAGTACCCTCAAAAATCCCATAGTAATATTATAGCACCTAAGAGGCTCATACCCGTCAAGTCGTTTAAAATCGATGAACTTGTCAATTCTACTATTGTATATTCTAATGATAGTTTCTAAATTGTCTGTTGGATCAAATCCAATGTGTATCCAAATATTCGTATTTAGCAAAAATCTATGTTCCATAATCAATTTAGATTTGACGAAACCTCTAGAGAGTGCTAAGTCAAATTCATATAGACCCTCCACTACTTCTTCAACGACTTCTGCTTTTGCTTGTTCTGCATTATTCTCAAGGAGAGAAACTTCATTTAATATTTCTCTATTCTTATTCATATTACTTTTTCTTTTTGTTTTTGTTGCTAATGCATCATTTTGATTGATATGCTTGCAAGATGGTTTTGTATGAAGTGGATACTTTCTTTTCCTCATATTGTTGTCAGTATTTTCATTCACTTGCTGTAAATGAATATTTTTAAAAAATTTCTCTTGAAAAAATTAATTGAAACTACTTACCATTTTTGTCATTTATAGATAATAGTTTTTTTTCTTGGAAGATATAATAATAGAAAACTGAAAAGTTTGTATCACTTGGAGTTTCAAACTCATACTGAATTTAGTATGCAAAATTTTTTCTACATATGCAAATAAGACATTGATAGCCCCAAACATGGGATCACAAGTGATGCAAGTCCGCTTATCAAAAATAAATTATTGAATCTGCAAATTTATAATCAAGAAATTGGAAAAATTCATGTACACAATTATTATAAATTTATTAGTAGTTTGTCTAGTGGACAATAGATAACACCACACACAGGAAAGAAATCTCTGCATTTAACGTTAGTTAGTCTGTTGGGTGTTAAATGGCACCACTCATCTCATATCCCAAGAGATGAAGTTCGTGGTGGAATGTGTGAATAACGTTATTATTGTCATTCATGATACAGAGATCTATCCCATCAATTAGTAGTTCATCTAGTAGACAATAGATGGTGCCACACTCAAAAAGAGAAAAATCCTTTCCATTCAACGCTAGTTAAGTTTGTTGGATGATAGGTGGCACCACTCATCACAACACATCCCAAGAGATGACGTTAGTGGTAAAATGTGTGTGTAAATACCGTTTTTATTGTCATTCATGGTACAGAGATCCATCACATCAATCAGTATTCCGTCTAGTGAACAATAGATGGCACCACAAGCAAAAAGAAAATAGAAAACTTTATCCATTCAACGCTAGTTAGTCTGTTGGATGATAGGTGGCGCCATTCACCACTGCTCAAGAGATGACGCCACTCGTAAATGTTCTGATAACGTCACCGCTGTTCAGATAACGTCACTGCTCGCGTTATCTTTGGAATCTCAGATCGTTATCTGAGCCAGAATCGGCCTTTCTTATCTACTCACATCATATTTTGTGTTTTTAGAGTGCTATTTGCAGTTTTACAAACTTTGGAATAAGTCGAAATCACGCTTTTGTGCGCAGATTTTCACAATAAAAAAGTTCATATTCCTATTCAGGACCTAATAATATGTATGAATCTATCGACAAAAACATCATATTTCGTGTTTTCAGAGCGCTATCTGCAGTTATATGAAGTTTGAAATAAGTGAAAACTACCACATTCTGAGCAGTTTCAAAGTATCGCAAATCACATAAATCTATCCAATACAACATAATACGCATAAATCCGTCCTCAAATGCACAAAATTTTGCGTTTCCAGCGAGTTATCAGCGTTTTTTCTGAGTCTCGATGAGAAATTTTAGACTCTGTAAATCTGCTCAGATGCAATATCATGCTCAAAAAGTGCGTTATATGGCAGAATCTAGCATCAAATACATCATATTTTGTGTTTTTAGAGTGCTATTTGCAGTTCTACAAACTTTGGAATAAGTCGAAATCACGTTTTTCCGCGCAGATTTTCACAATCAAAAAGCTCATATTCCTATTCAGGACCGCATAATATGTATGAATCTATCGACAAAAACATCATATTGCGTGTTTTCAGAGCGCTATCTGCAGTTATATGAAGTTTGAAATAAGTCAAAATTACCACATTCTGAGCAGTTTCAAAGTATTGCGAATCACATAAATTCATCCAATACAACATAATACTCATGAATCCGTCCTCAAATGCACAAAATTTTGCGTTTCCAGCGATTTATCAGCGTTCTCTCTGAGTCTCGTTGAGAGTTTTTTGACTCTGTAAATCTGCTCAGAAGCAAGATTTTGCGAGTTACATCTTGTAACCAACTTACTTCACCAGAAATAGGAAACCATATCCTGTAGATAACAAAATGTTATAAATAAGACTTTTGCATGTGAAAACACATAGTTGTAGTTATGATTGTAAAGAACACTCGTCAATAAACTCCAACCTGTAATTTTGTTCTTTTTTAAATCTCATTCTTCTGATCAACAAACATAACTGGCGCAGTCGGTAGGATTCTCGAAATTGAACATATCGAACGAGCAATTTTTGTGTTAACGATTAATCGAGAAGAAAAACGGTCGGTTCGATAGTGAACGGTAGGAGCAGATCGAGAGCATATCGATTTCCACACCTAAGTCCCACCTGCCGCCCACAAGAACAACAGTTCGTCAGAAGGTGAGGAAGAAAGGAGAAATTACAACACTGGTCGAGGACAAGCATCGCCGAAGCCAGCTAGCAGTAGGAAGACCTGGGGGAAGAACCAAATCGTCAGAACCTATAGGCACTAGGTTAAGAATGAAAACAACACTTTTAATATAAGTTGCTCATTTCCTTACATCCAAATCACAAGATTTAATAAAGAAAATAATTAAAATAAAAGAAATATTACGATTTCACAATTGAAATAATAAATATAAATTGATGAACAATTTAGAGAATTTATCAGATTTATTGAATAATATAAATATAGCAGACGTAAATATGGCTACAGCAGCATCATCTGTTATTGATTACCAATTGTTACGACTCTATTTAGACTCTATTCCTAGATATGAAGGAAATCCTCATACTTTGAATATATTTATAGATAATTGCCAAAATTTAATTCAGCCATTCACGAGTTCAGATCCAACATTTCACAATTTCTTAATTAGAGCGATTTTAGGTAAATTAACTGGTCGCGCACAACTTTTGATTGGATCCAGAACAGAATTAAAAACCTGGAAAGAAATTAAAGCAGCATTAAGTCTTAGTTTTGGAGATCAGAGAAATATTGATTTTCTAGTTCAAGATTTAATTTCTTTAAAACCACAAAAAAATGAATCATCGTATAACTTTGGCATGGGATGTCAAGATGCCCGTAGTTTAATATTTGCGAAATCAAATACTTCACAAATTCCACCCGCTGAAAAATCATTACAAATTAAAAATTACGACGATCTAGCACTCAAAACATATATAAGAGGTTTACCACCAAACATTCAAACAAATGTTAGATCAAGAAATCCTGATTCTTTAGAAAAAGCCATGAGCCTTGTCATAGAAGAAGAAAACTTTCTTTATTCAATTCAAAAGCAGAATACTTTGAATTTACAAAGCTCATTCAAACCAACTCAAAGAATGATACCAACAAGACAAACTGTACCTGCGAATGCAACATACATTCCTAACTTGCAACAATTTCCTGCAAATCCAAATCCTCATAGATTTATACAACAACAAAGACCAATCTTGATGCCTAGTCGAACTAATCCGTTTTATAAAACAAATAATCAACCAAATTGGCGTCCTACTCATCATGTACAACGTCAGCCTCAAAATAATTTTGTAATCCCACAAATTTTATGCCATTACTGAGACAGCAGAATTTTCCTCAAAATTTCACTCGTCCTAATCACAATCAAAATCAAAGAGAATATACACCAGAACCCATGGATACTACATCTGCCCAATCTGGAATCAAATCACAACAAAAGCCATTTACATCTTCGGCACTTTATAACCAAAATATCAATCAAGAAAATCCTAATATTAATTTTGAAAATCAAAACTATACAGAAAATGAGACCCATGAGAATTATACATGTGAACAGCCTGTGTATAACAATTCTGAGACAGACTATAGTTATTCCCACGCTGACTATGACGGATCAAGTTGTACATTTGAAAACAGTACTTACGACTCTGAGAATTACGAAGGTAAACAAAATTTTCCTTTGGTCCCATGCAACACGAATCCAACCTAATTCAGTTAAATGTATCAAAAGCAAACCTACCCTACATTTATATTCCCGAAATTGACGCAAACTTTTTAATCGATACCGGAAGTACTAAAAGTTTAATGAATCCTGATCTAGCTTACAGATTTTATCAAAATTATATTTTCAATGAGAATTTTAACATTCGAACAGCTCACGATATTTCATTTCACAATGAAGTAGTCGAAATTCCGCTTTTTGAAAATTTTTATGTTCATGAAAGTCATAAATTTTATCTTTTCAAATTTAGTAATAAATATGATGGACTTATTGGAGTAGATTCATTGAGACAGTTGAACGCAAATGTTAATGTAAATACAAAACATTTACGTACTCCTTTCGCAGATATTCCTATAATATTTGAACCTGACAATGACAAGACATCGCAAGATAATTTTAAAAATTATTCCATTATTATTCCTTCACGAGTTAACATGATAGTAAAAATTCCAGTTAAACAGAAAAATGGCATTGGATTGTTAGAATATATGAACTTTGGAAACGGTATTGAAATGCCTAAAGCAGTAGTGAATGTTTCAAACAATTATGCAATAACTTCAGTAATAAATATCGAAGAACACCCTGTGAAACTTGATATTCATGAACCTTCAGATATTGAAATCTTAGATTCCGTAGATTTAAATTTTGTTGAAAAAATGGACATTGATAACGACGAATTAGAAATTGAATACGAAAATTTGTTGAAGCAAAATTTGAAAAATATAAGAATAGACCATTGTAACAAAGAAGAAAAAGATGCGATAAGAAAATTATGCTACGAGTATAGAGACAAATTTTATTCTGAAAATATTCCTCTCAGTTTTTCGAATGAAGTCACACATAAAATTAGATTAAAAGATGACACCCCTATTCATGTAAAAACATATAGATTTTCCGAAGTACATAAGCAAGAAGTACGCGATCAAATTTCAAAAATGTTAAATCAAGGAATAATTCAAAATAGTATTTCATCTTGGTCTAGTCCAATCTGGATAGTCCCAAAAAAATAAGACGCATCTGGTCGTAAGAAATGGAGATTAGTTATCGATTACAGAAGATTAAACGAACGTACTATAGACGACAAATACCCTTCACCAAACATCGCGGATATTTTAGACAAATTAGGTAAAGCAAATTATTTTTCAACTCTCGACTTAGCGAGCGGTTTTCATCAAGTAGAAGTAGATCGCGAAGACGTTCAAAAGACAGCTTTCACAACTGAAGGTGGACATTACGAGTTCAAACGCATGCCCTTCGGATTAAAAAATGCCCCTTCCACATTCCAACGTGTCATGGATAATGTCCTTCGAGGATTACAAAATGAAACATGCCTTGTATATTTAGACGACATAATAATCTTCAGTACTTCACTGCAAGAACACATAGAAAGACTTAAATCAGTATTTGACACACTACGACAAAGTAATTTCAAGATACAATTAGACAAATCTGAATTCTTACAGAGATCTGTACAATATTTAGGACACATAATTACCCCAAGTGGAGTTAAACCAGATCCCGACAAGATTTCTGTTATAAAAAACTTTCCTATTCCTAAAACTCAAAAAGAAATCTAAAGTTCTCTTGGATTACTTGGATACTACAGACGTTTCATTAAAGACTTTGCAAAAATTACCAAACCAATGACAAAATGTTTAAAGAAAGATTCCAAAGTAATACATGACAAAGAATTCATCGACAGTTTTAATACTTGCAAACACTTATTAATGAATGACCCAATTCTCCAATACCCCGATTTTTACAAACCATTTATATTAACAACAGACGCAAGCAATTACGCAATAGGCGCTGTCCTTTCTCAAGGCGATATTTCAAGAGATAAACCACTAGCATACGCGTCGCGAACTTTGAATGGAACAGGAACACGATATTCAACCATCGAAAAAAAGTTACTAGCCATCGTTTGGGCCTATAAACACTTTAGACCTTATCTATACGGTCGTAAGTTCACAATAGTCACTGACCATCGACCACTCACATGGTTATTTGATTTAAAAGAGCCTAACTCAAAACTAGTAAGATGGAAACTGAAACTGGAAGAATACGATTATAATATAATATATAAAAAAGGTGAATGTCACACCAACGCAGATTGTCTCTCGCGCATTAATATCATCGCAATAGAAAGCGAATCAGTAATTAATAATCCTGGCGAAATAAATACATACATTGTGGATTATTTACGAAATTCTGTAGAAAATTTAGTTCCTGATGCACCACAGCTATCCACAAGTACACAATATTTAATTGATAATGAAAAAATCAAGAAGAGACCAAAATTTCATATAATTTCTGACACACAAGTTGAACCTCCAAACACAACAAACAATCAACAGAACATTGACACTGCGGAAGTAGATAACAACATCTCAGATTCTGAAAGCGTAACTCAACACTCTACAGCAGGTGATACCAATAATGACGGTATTACAAGTTTAGACGAGATTATAAATAATAAAACAAATCAGATTCTTGTATTCCCAAATTTCTATTCTAAATGTGATGTTTCTCGTGAGAATAATGAAAATCAGAGAATTATAAAAGTAAAAATACCTGAAAACAATAATGATAAAATTATATTTGAGTTTTTGAAGAATTTTACAAGTTCAAAAGTTATTTATCACATGTATTCCCACACAGATAAACTCTATAAAGATTTTTCAAGAGTATTTTTGAACCATTTCTCAGAAAAAGGTCCCAAATTAATTAAATGTATAAAACTCTTGAATACAGAAACTGATAAAAAAGAACAAATAATGTTGATAAGAAATCATCATGAAGGAAAGACTAACCATAGAGGTATAAATGAAACCATTGAATATCTAAGGAGAAATTATTACTGGAAACATATGAAATCAACAGTACCAAATTTTATTAACACATGTCACATTTTATTTGACCTTAGTAGATGCCTTTACAAAATTTGCGCAAGCAATCTTTATAGAAGGTAAAACAGTGATTCACATAAGTAATGCTTTAATTAAATATTTTGCTTCATTTGGCGTCCCAAAAAATCTAATTCTAGACAATGCAAAAGAATTCAACAATAGCACCGTACAAGAACTTATAAGATAACACAAAATTAATATTCATTTTACAACACCATATCACCATCAATCAAACGGTATTGTCGAGCGATTCCACTCAACAATTATAGAGCATTTAAGAATATTAAGAGAAACTTTCCCGGACGACAAAAGCGATCTAATGAATAATGCAATTATTGGTTACAATAATTCGATACATAGTTCAACCAATTTTATCCCTTTTGAGTTAGCTTTCGGTCATACAAAATTGAGAGATACAAATGAACTTCTTATGCCAAATTCATTTTATAATGACTATGTTGAAAATCATAACGAGAAATTAAAACATGTTTACGAAGCAGTTCCGAATAAATTGCAAGTTGATGAAGAAAAAGTAGTTTTGAAATCTAATACGCAAGGAGATAGAAATAATTAATTTAAATTAAATCAAATTGTTTTTGAACAGAATCCTTTGCACAGGAATAAGAAAAACTCGAAATATTTATGTCTTTATAAAATTACCAAATTGTTAGATAAAAATCGTGTAGAGATTACAGATCAAAATAAGAAACAGAGAATTGAAATTATTTATATAAAAGAATTGAGGAAACCACCTATTGTTACAGATGTTCGTTCCTCATCGCCACCGCAACATTAGAATTACCCAAATACCATAATTTCAACCAAAATTCTGGCCTACTCCCTTTAAAACTAGGTCATGACCAACTACAGACTGACTATTGGACATCTGTACAAATATTTGACATTACTGACATAATAAATGAATTTCATATATTAGAGAGTAAAATAGCAATTATTAAGAAAGAGATTGGAAATTCAACATTTAGTCACCATTCTTATCGTATAATTAACATTCTTGAGAATTAAGTTTCAACTCAGATAGAACAATTGAATCCCAACATAATGAATAGACAGAAACGAGGTTTAATGAACGGCCTAGACTCAATTATTAAATCTAACACTGGAAATCTTGATCAAAGAGATGCTTAAAGATATGACGATATTATCTCAAAATTATCAAATAACCAACATAGACTTAAAATACTTTTTCATCATCAAATGACAATTTTACAAACTTCAATTCGAAAATTCAATGATAATATCAAGAAGCTTCCAAATAATCAAATTCATTTAAATTCCAAAATAATGGAGTTGGAGACAATTATCAATGATACATGAATAAGGCATGTAGAAATGAATCATAATTTATCTTTACAAACTGTTATATCACAATATATTTCAAGTTCACAAATAATATATGATCTTGAAAAAATTGAAGTTGCTATCACTTTTTCAAGGTCAAACGTACTCCATAATTCTATTATAGAACCATATGATTTATTTTTCGAAATTATAACAATAAATAAACAATTAAAATTTAGTAGATTCCCATTTGAACTCATATTAGATAATTTATCATTGTTTGAAATAATCATTAATATAAAAAGTTATAGTAAAAGTAATCAGATTATATTTTTATTACAAATTTCAATTGTAGAGATCGAGTATTTTGATTATTATCATTTATATTCTTTGCCTACTCTAAATCATAATTCATTCAGAACCATAATACCACGTTCTAAATTCCTTATTTCCAATGAGCAGACTTATTCCTTCTTTGATTCAAAATGCAAGGAAATCATACCAGAAGAATACTTGTGTCAAGGAATGCATCTTGCCAAGATTAACCAAGACGCCCCTTGTGAGATTCAACTTCTAAGATTCAACGTGAACACAACCAACTGCATTACCATCCCAGCAGTTATTCCGAATATAAAAATCCAGTAGATAGAGAAGAATCAATGGATTATCATCGCCCCATATAGTGTTGTTGCAACTCAAAAATGTGGTAGAGATACGAACAATATTCCCTTAAATGGAACTTATATAATTGAAATAAATAATAAATGTGAAGTGGAAATTAAAGACATGATTTTAAAAGCTTTTCAAAGCACAAAATTTAGTCATATTAATATTAATTTACTAAATTTGCCTGCAACTATTGATCAAAATAATAGAGCATATTTGAATAATAATGAAATTGAACTAGATTCTTTTAATTTAGACGAAACCAAGAATTCAATTTCAATAATAAATGACGAAAAAGAAAAATTGAATGAAATCAAAGATACATCCATTTGCTATGATAAAACGAGCATATATACAGTTGTTCTATATACAATTATCATAATAATCATTTAATGTTGTATTTTGTATTATTTTGTTCAGCAAAGAAAACATAACAGATCACAAGGACAACTCAATGTGAGAATCGAAATGTCACCAAACTCTGTGGCCAAAACCCCCATAGTTCTCGACTAGGGCTAGAGGAGTTACATCTTGTAACCAGCTTACTTTACTAGAAATAGGAAACCATATCCTGTAGATAACAAAATGTTATAAATAAGACTTTTGCATGTGAAAACACATAGTTGTAGTTATGATTGTGAAGAACACTAGTCAATAAACTCCAACCTGTGATTTTGATCTTCTTTAAAAACTCATTCTTCTAATCAACGAACAAAACTTGCGTCAAGAGTGCGTTATATGGCAGAATCTAGCACCAAAAACATCATATTTCGTGTTTTTAGAGTGCTATTTGCAGTTTTATAAACTTCGGAATGAGTCGAAATCACGCTTTCCCGCGCAGATTTCTACAATCAAAAAGTTCATATTCCTATTCAAGACCTCATAATATGTATGAATCTATCGACAAAAACATCATATTCCGTGTTTTCAGAGCGCTATCTGCAGTTATATGAAGTTTGAAATAAGTCAAAATTACCACATTCTGAGCAGTTTCAAAGTATCGCAAATCACATAAATCTATCCAATACAACATAATACGCATGAATTCGTTCTTAAATGCACAAAATTTTGCGTTTCCAGCAAGTTATCAGCGTTTCTTCTGGGTCTCGTTGAGGAATTTTTGACTCTGTAAATCTGCTCAGAAGCAAGATTTTGCTTCAAAAGTGCGTTATATGGCAGAATCTAGCACTAAATACATTACATTCCTCGTTTTTAGAGTGCTATTTGCAGTTTTACAAACTTTGGAATAAGTGAAAATTACCACATTCTGAGCAGTTTCAAAGTATCGCAAATCACATAAATTAATCCAATACAACATAATACGCTAGAATCCGTCCTCAAATGCACAAAATTTTGCGTTTCCAGCGAGTTATCAGCGGTTTTTCTGAGTCTTGTTGAGAAATTTTTGACTCTGTAAATCTGCTCAGAAACAAGATTTTGCTCCAAAAGTGCGTTATATGGCTGAACCAAGCACAAAATACATCATATTTCGTGTTTTAGAGTGCTATTTGCAGTTTGACAAACTTTGGAAAAAGTCGAAATCACGTTTTTCCACCCAAATTTTCACAATCAAAAAGTTCATATTGTCATTCAGGACCTCATGATATGTACGAATCTATCGACAAAAACATCATATTGCGTGTTTTCATAGCGCTGTCTGCAGTTATATGGAGTTTGAAATAAATCAAAATTACCACATTCTGAGCAGTTTCAAAGTATCGCGAATCACATAAATCTATCCAATACAACATAATACGCATGAATATGTTTCAGAATGCACGAAAATTTGCGTTTCCAGCGAGTTATCAGCGTTTTTTCTGAGACTCGTTGAGAAATGTTTGACTCTGTAAATCTGCTCAGAAGCAAGATTTTGCTTCAAAAGTGAGTTATATGGCAGAATCTAGCACCAAATACATGATATTTAGTTTTTTCTATTTGCAGTTCCACAAACTTTGGAATAAGCCGAAATCACGCTTTTCCGCGCAGATTTTCACAATCAAAAAATTCTAATTCTCATTCAGGACCTCATAATATGTATGAATCTATCAACAAAAACATCATATTTTCTGTTTTCAGAGCGCTATCTGCAGTTATATAAAGTTTGAAATAAGTCAAAATTACCTCGTTCTGAGCAGTTCCAAAGTATCGCGAATCACTTGAATCCATGTAATACAACATAATACGCATGAATCCGTCCTCAAATGCACAAAATTTTGCGTTTCCAGCGAGTTATCAGCGTTTTTTCTGAGTCTCATTGAGAAATTTTTGACTCTGTAAATCAGCGAAAAAGTAAGATTTTGCTTCAAAAGTGCGTTATATGGCAGAATCTAGCACTAAAAACATCATATTCTGTGTTCTTAGAGTGCTATTTGCAGTTTTACAAACTTAGGAATAAGTCGAAATCACGCTTTTCGGCGCAGATTCTCACAATCAAAAAGTTCATATTCTCATTCAGGACCTCATGATATGTATGAATCTATCGACAAAAACATCATATTGCGTGTTTTCAGAGCGCTATCTGCAGTTATATGAAGTTTGGAATAAGTCAAAATTACCACATTCTGAGCAGTTTCAAAGTATCGCAAATCACATAAATCTATCCAATACAACATAATACGCTAGAATCCGTCCTCAAATGCACAAAATATTGCGTTCAGTTATCAGCGTTTTTTCTGAGTCGCGTTGAGAAATTTTTGACTCTGTAAGTCTACTCAGAAGCAAGATTTTGCTTCAAAAGTGCGTTTTATGGCAGAATCTAGCACCAAATACATCATATTCTGTGTTTTTAGAGTGCTATTTGCAGTTCTACAAACTTTGGAATAAGTCGAAATCACGTTTTTCCGCGCAGATTTTCACAATCAGAAAGTTCATATTCCTATTCAGGACCCAGGCCCCCACAACTTTAATTGCCGGTCTACTATAAATGTGTCCGCTGACTGCGTCAAGCATGTGGACGTGAGAGGTGAGAGGAAATGTTTCAAGATGGCGGATATGTAGGGCCTAGTTGCCAATTGAAAAGCGTTTGATTTTAGTGTTTGTGTCGTTGAATACAGTCAGATTATAGTAAATAAATAATAATTTAATAAAGTGATAGCCGTGTGACAAATGAACATTCAATTAAAATGCCTGGAAAATGTTTTGTCCCGAATTGTAATTCTGGATATGGGAGTTGTAAGATGAAATATAGTGTTTTTAGAGCTCCACTTGACATGATAAAAATTTGGAACAAAGCAATTGAATAAAATTTTGTATACAAACACGTGAATTAAACTTCTTTATCTGCTCAAAAAATTAAAGCACTCGCGCTGAACGCGCTCGTGATTTTGAACTTTCTTCTCGCAAATAAACAGTGGTTCAATTCACTTGTATAAATAACTACTAAACTAGGTCCAGTTTCATAAATGAATTTAATTCTTATTCAAATTTACTCACAAAGTAAATTTGTATTAAGTCATTCAAATGATATCTAAATTATGACAATGTTAATGAATTAAGTATGAGATAATTTAAGATAACGTGTATTTGTGAAGAATAAATATAAGTGCCCTTAATACAGAAAGAACTATTACGTTGGGAAACATTATGTATAATATAGGAATATAATACTTTGAACTGAATCCAATTTTTGTTTAACTTATGTTTTCATGTTTCCTTTATTGAAAGTTCGAACAATTTTCTTGTAATTGAAGACATTATCTATATGTATTCTTGTAGATTAAACACATTAGTAATGTATTGTTCAAATATTTCTCAATTATTGTTAATCGCATGTGATCTCGGAGTTTATCCAACTAAGTTTCTTGCATAGGTAATAATTAAATATTAAATATTACTCAATGCAACACTATTTTAACAAGTATATCAATTTTTAATTGAAGTGAAATATATGCTGTAAACATTACATATACGGTTAACTTCAATATATAAATGATCTCGTAAAATTTTGTAAGTTAAGTGTAATTATACATTAAACACTGTTGTAAAACAGGCCTTACTGATGTAGGCGTCTCTAGCGGCGACAGCGCGAACTATAACCATCTCAGCGGACGCATTTTCGGGGCGAGTTAGGTTACCTACTATGTCTTGTACCGTGTCAGGACCTCATAATATGTATGAATCTATCGACAAAAACATCATATTGCGTGTTTTCAGAGCGCTATCTGCAGTTATATGAAGATTGAAATTAGTCAAAATTACCACATTCTGAGCAGTTTCAAAGTATCGCGAATCATATAAATCTATCCAATACAACATAATACGCATGAATCCGTCCTCAAATGCACAAAATTCTGCGTCTTCAGCGAGTTTTCAGCGTGTTTTCTGAGTCTCGTTGAGAGATTTTTGACTCTGTAAATCTGCTCAGAAGCAAGATTTTGCGTCAAAAGTGCGTTATATGGCAGAATCTAGCACCAAATACATCATATTTTGTGTTTTTAGAGTGCTATTTGCAGTTTTACAAACTTTGGAATAAGTCGAAATCACGCTTCCCGCGCAGATCTTCACGATCAAAAAGTTCATATTCCTATTAATCTATCGACAAGAACATCATATTGCCTGTTTTCAGAACGCTATCTGCAGTTATATGAAGTTTGAAATAAGTCAAAATTACCACATTCTGAGCAGTTTCAAAGTATCTCGAATAACATAAATCTATCCAATACAACATAATACGCATGAATCCGTCCTCCAATGCACAAAATTTTGCGTTCCCAGCGAGTTATCAGCGTTTTTTCTGAGTCTCGTTGAGAAATTTTTGACTCTGTAAATCTGCTCAGAAGCAAGATTTTGCTTCAAAAGTGCGTTATATGGCAGAATCTAGCACCGAATAATTCATATTTCGTGTTTTTAGTTGCAGTTTCACAAACTTTGGAATAGGCCAAAATCACGCTTTTGTGCGCAGATTTTCACAATAAAAAAGTTCATATTCCTAATCAGGACCTAATAATATGTATGAATCTATCGACAAAAACATCATATTTCGTGTTTTCAGAGCGCTATCTGCAGTTATATGAAGCTTGAAATAAGTCAAAATTTCCACACTCTGAGCAGTTTCAAAGTATCGCCAATTACATAGAATGCAATACAACATAATACGCATGAATCCGTCCTCAAATGCACAAAATTCTGCGTTTCCAACGAGATATCAGCGTTTCTTCTGAGTCTCGTTGAGAAATTTTTGACTCTGTAAATCTGCTCAGAAGCAAGATTTTGCGTCAAAAGTGCGTTATATGGCAGAATCTAGGACCAAATACATCATATTTTGTGTTCTTGGAGTGCTATTTGCAGTCTTACAAACTTTGGAATAAGTCGAAACCACGCTTTTCCGCGCAGATTTTCACAATCAGTAGGTTCATATTCTCATTCAGGACCTCATAATATTCATGAATCTATCGACAAAAACATCAAATTTTGTGTTTTCAGAGCGCTATGTGCAATTATATGAAGTTTGAAATAAGTCAAAACTACCACACTCTGAGCAGTTTCAAAGTATCGCAAATCACATAAATCTATCCAATACAACGTAATACACATAAAACCGTTCTCAAATGCTCAAAATTTCGCGTTTCCAGCGAGTTATCAGCGTTTTTTCTGAGTCTCGTTGAGAAATTTTTGACTCTGTAAATCTGCTCAGAAGCAAGATTTTGCTTCTAAAGTGCGTTATATGGCCTAATCTAGCACCAAATACATGATATTTCGTTTTTCCTATTTGCAGTTTCACAAACTTTGGAATAAGTCGAAATCTCGCTTTCCGCGCAGATTTTCACAATCAAAAAGTTCATATTCCTATTCAGGACCTCATGATATGTATGAATCTATCGACAAAAACATCATATTCCGTGTTTTCAGAGCGCTATCTGCAGTTATATGAAGTTTGAAATAAGTCAAGATTACTACATTCTGAGCAGTTTCGTAGTTTCGCGAATCACATAAATCTATCCAATACAACATAATACGCATGAATCCGTCCTCAAATGCACAAAATTTTGCGTTTCCAGCGAGTTATCAGCGGTTTTTCTGAGTCTCGTTGAGAGATGTTTGACTCTGTAAATCTGCTCAGAAGCAAGATTTTGCTTCAAAAGTGCGTTATATGGCAAAATCTAGCACCAAAAACATGATATTCGGTTTTTTCTATTTGCAGTTTCACAAACTTTGGAATAAGTCAAAATCACGCTTTTCCGCGCAGATTTCATTAATCAAAAAGTTCATATCCCTATTCAGGACCTCATAATATGTATGAATCTATCAACAAAAACATCATATTCTCTGTGTTCAGAGCGCTATCTGCAGTTATATGAAGTTTGAAATAAGTCAAAATGACCCCATTCTGAGCAGTTCCAAAGTATCGCGAATCACTTGAATGAATCCATCCAATACAACATAATACGGATGAATCCGTCCTCAAATGCACAAAATTTTGCGTTTCCAGCGAGTTATCAGCGTTTTTTCTGAGTCTAATTGAGAAATTTTTGACTCTGTAAATCAGCGCAAAAGCAAGATTTTGCTTTAAAAGTGCGTTATATGGCAGAATCTAGCACCAAAAATATCATATTTTGTGTTCTTAGAGTGCTATTTGCAGTTTAACAAACTTAGGAATAAGTCGAAATCACTTATTTCAAACTTCATATAACTGCAGATAGCGCTCTGAAAACACGCAATATGATGTTTTTGTCGATAGAATCTATCTAGAGTGCTATTTGCAGTCTAACAAACTCAGGAATAAGTCGAAATCACGCTTTTCCGCGCAGATTTTCATAATCAAAAAGTTCATATTCTCATTCAGGACCTCATGATATGTATGATTCATACATATCATGAGGTCCTGAATGAGAATATGAACTTTTTGATAATGAAGATCTGCGCGGAGAAGCGTGATTTCGACTTATTCCTGAGTTTGTTAGACTACAAATAGCACTCTAGATGGATTCTATCGACAATAACATCATATTGCGTGTTTTCAGAGCGCTATCTGCAGTTATTTGAAGTTTGAAATAAGTCAAAATTACCACATTCTGAACAGTTTCAAAGTATCGCGAATCGCATGAATCTATCCAATACAACATAATACGTATAAATCCGTCCTCACATGCACAAAATTTTGCGTTTTCAGCGAGTTATCAGCGTGTTTTCTGAGTCTCATTGAAGAATTTTGGACTCTGCAAATCTGCTCAGAAGCAAGATTTTGCGTCAAAAGTGCGTTATATGGCAGAATCTAGCACCAAATACATCATATATTGTGTTTTTAGAGTGCTATTTGCAGTTTTACAAACTTTGAAATAAGTCGAAATCACGCTTTCCGCGCAGATTTTCAGAATCAAAAAGTTTATATTCCTATTAAGGACCTCATAATATGTATGAATCTATCGACAAGAGCATCATATTGCCTGTTTTCAGAGCGCTATCTGCAGTTATATGAAGTTTGAAGTAAGTCAAAATTACCTCATTCTGAGCAGTTCCAGAGTATCGCGAATCACTTGAATCCATCAAATATAACATAATACGCATGAATCTGTCCTCAAATGCACAAAATATTGCGTTTCCAGCGAGTTATCAGCGGTTTTTCTGAGTCGCGTTGAGAAATTTTTGACTCTGTAAGTCTACTCAGAAGCAGGATATTGCTTCAAAAGTGCGTTTTATGGCAGAATCTAGCACCAAATACATCATTTTTTGTGTTTTTAGAGTGCTATTTGCAGTTTTACAAACTTTGGAATGAGTCGAAATCACGCTTTTGTGCGTAGATTTTTACAATCAGAAAGTTCATATTCCTATTCAGGACCTCATAATATGTATGAATCTATCGACAAAAACATCATATTTCGTGTTTTCAGAGCGCTATCTGCAGTTATGTGATGTTTGAAATAAGTCAAAATTACCACATTCTGAGCAGTTTCAAAGTATCGCAAATCACATGAATCTATCCAATACAACATAATACGCATGAATCCGACCTCAAATGCACAAAATTTTGCGTTTCCAGCGAGTTATCAGCGTTTTTTTTTTGAGTCTTGTTGAGAAATTTTTGACCCGGTGAATCTGCTCAGAAGCAAGATTTTGCTTCAAAAGTGCGTTATATGGCAGAATCTAGCACCAAAAACATCATATTTCGTGTTTTTAGAGTGCTATTTGCAGTTTTACAAACTTTGGAATAAGTCGAAGTCACGCTTTTCCGCGCAGATTTTCACAATCAAAAAATTCATATTTCTATTCAGGACCTAATAATATGTATGAATCTATTGACAAAAACATCATATTGCGTGTTTTTGGAGCGCTATCTGCAGTTATATGAAGATTGGAATAAGTCAAAATTACCACATTCTGAGCAGTTTCAAAGATTGCGAATCATATATATCTATCCATTACAACATAATTCGCATTCATCCGTCCTCAAATGCACAAAATTTTGCGTTTCCAGCGAGTTATCAGCGTTTTTCCGAGTCTCGTTGAGAAATTTTTGACTCTGTAAATCTGCTCAGAAGCAAGATTTTGCTTCAAAAGTGAGTTATATAGCAGAATCCAGCATAAAATACATCATATTCCGTGTTTCCAGAGTGCTATTTGCAGTTTTACAAACTTTGGAATGGGTCAAAATCACGCTCTTGTGCGCAGATTTTCACAATCAAAAAGTTCATATTCCTATTCAGGACTTCATAATATGTATGAACTCATTGACAAAAACATCATATTGCATGTTTTCAGAGCGCTATCTGCAGTTATATGAAGTTTAAAATAAGTCAAAATTACCACATTCTGAGCAGTTTCAATGTATCGCGAGTCGCATAAATCTATCCAATACAACATAATACGCATAAATCCGTCCTCAAATGCACAAAATTCTGCGTTTTCAGCGAGTTATCAGCGTGTTTTCTGAGTCTCATTGAAGAATTTTTGACTCTGTAAATCTGCTCAGAAGCAAGATTTTGCGTCAAAAGTGCGTTATATGGCAGAATCTAGCACCAAATACATCATATTTTGTGTTTTTAGAGTGCTATTTGCAGTTTTACAAACTTTGGAATAAGTCGGAATCACGTTTTTCCGCGCAGATTCATCCAATCAAAACAATCATATTCCTATTCAGGACCTCATAGTATGTATGAATCTATCGACGAAAACATCATATTTCGTGTTTTCAGTGAGTTATCTGCAGTATATGTAGTTTAAAATAAGTCAAAATTACCACATTCTGAGCAGTTTCAGAGTATCGCAAATCACATGAATCTATCCAATACAACATAATACGCATGAATCCGTCCTAAAATTTACAAAATTTTGCGTTTCCAGTGAGTTATCAGCGTTTTTTCTGAGTCTTGTTGAGAAATTTCTTGACTTTGTAAATCTGCTCAAAAGCAAGATTTTGCTTCAAAAGTGCGTTATATGGCAGAATCAATCACCAAATACATCATTATTCGTGTTTTTAGAGTGCTATTTGCAGTTTTACAAACTTTGGAATAAGTCGAAATCACGCTTTTCTGCGCAGATTCTTACAATCAAGAAGTTCATATTCCTATCCAGGACCTGATAATATGTATAAATCCATCAACAAAAGCATCATACTAAGTGTTTTCAGAGCGCTATCTGCAGTTATATGAAGTTAGAAATGAGTCAAAATTACCACATTCTGAGCAGTTTCAAAGTATCGCAAATCACATAAATCTGTCCAATACAACATAATACGCATGAATCTGTTCTCAAAAGCACAAAATTTTGCGTTACCAGCGAGTTATCAGCGTTTTTCCTAGATCTCTTTGAGAAATGTTTGACTCTGGCAATCTGCTCAGAAGCAAGATTTTGCTTCAAAAGTGCGTTATATGGCAGAATCTAGCACCAAATACATCATATTTCGTGTTCTTAGAGTGCTTTCTGCAGTTCTACAAACTTTGGAATAAGTCGAAATCACGCTTTTCCGCGCAGATTTTCACAATCAGGAAGTTCAAATTCCTATTCAGGACCTAATAATATGTATAAATCTATCGACAAGAACATCATATTTCGTGTTTTTAGAGCGCTATCTGTAGTTATATGTTGTTTGAAATAAGTCAAAATTACCACATTCCGAGCAGTTTCAAAATATCGCAAATCACATAAATCTATCCAATACAACATAATACGCATGAATCCGTCCTCAATTGCACAAAATATTGCGTTTCCAGCGGGTTATCAGAGTTTTTTCTGAGTCTCATTGGGAAATTTTTGACTCTGTGAATCTGCTCAGACGCAAGATTTTGCTTCAAAAGTGCGTTATATGGCAGAATTTAGCACCAAATACATCATATTTCGTGTTCTTAGAGTGCTATTTGCAGTTTTACAAACTTTGGAATAAGTCGAAATCACGCTTTTCCGCGCAGATTTTCCCGATAAAAAAGCTCATATTCCTATCCAGGACTTGATAATATGTATAAATCTATCAACAAAAACATCATATTCCGTGTATTCAGAGCGCTATCTGCAGTTATATGAAGTCTGGAATAAGTCAAAATTACCACATCCTGAGCAGTTTCAAAGTATCGCGAATCACATAAATCTATCCAATACAACATAATACGCATGAATCCGTCTTCAAATGCACAAAATTTTGCGTTTTTAGCGAGTTATCAGCGGTTTTTCTGAGTCTCGTTGGGAAATTTTAGAGTCTGTGAATCTGCTCAGAAGCAAAATTTTGCTCGAAAAGTGCGATATATGGCTGAATCTAGCACCAAATACATCATATTTTGTGTTTTTTGAGTGCTATTTGCAGTTCTACAAACTTTGAAATAAGTCGGAATCACGTTTTTCCGCGCAGATTTTCACAATCAAAAAAATCATATTCATATTCAAGACCTCATAATATGTATGGATCTATCGACAAAAACATCGTATTTCGTGTTCTCAGAGCGCTATCTGCAGTTATATGAAGTTTGAAATAAGTCAAAATTACCACATTCTAAGCAGTTTCAAAGTATCGCGAATCACATAAATCTATCCAATACAACATTATACGCATATATTCGTCCTCAAATGCACAGAATTTTGCGTCTCCAGCGAGTTATCAGCGTTTTTTCTGAGCCTCGTTGAGAAATTTTTGACTTTGTTAATCTGCACAAAAGCAAAATTTTAATCCAAATGTGCGTTATACGGCAGAATCCAGCACCAAATACATGATATTTCGTGTTTTTAAAGTGCTATTTGCAGTTTTACAAACTTTGGAATAAGTCGAGATCACGCTCTTCCGCGAAAATTTTCACAATCAAAAAGTTCATATTCCTATTCAGAACCTCATAGTATGTATGAATTTACCGACAAAAACATCATATTGCCTGTTTTCAGAGCGCCATCTGCAGTAATATGAAGTTTGAAATAAGTCAAAATTACCACATTCTGAGCAGTTTCAAAGTATCGCAAATCACATAAATCTATCCAATACAACATAATACGCATAAATCCGTCTACAAATGCACAGAATTCTGCGTTTCCAGCGAGTTATCAGCGTTTTTTCTAAGTCTCGTTGGGAAATTTTTGACCCAGTATATCCGCTAAGAAGCAAGAGTTTGCTCCAAAAAAGCGTTATATCGCAGAATCTAGCTCCAAATACATCATATTTCGTGTTTTAGAGTGCTATTTGCAGTTTTACAAACTTTGGAATGAGTCGAAATCACGCTTTTCCGCGCAGATTTTCACAATCAAAAAGGTAATATTCTCATTCAGGACCTCATAATATGTATGAATCTTTCGACAAAAACATCATATTTCGTGGTTTTGAAGCGCTATCTGCAGTTATATGATGTATGAAATGAGTCAAAATTACCACTTTCTGAGCAGTTTCAAAGTATCGCAAATCACATAAATCTATCCAATACAGCATAATACGCATGAATCCGTCCTCAAATGCACAGAATTTTGCGTTTCCAGCGAGTCATCACCGTTTTTTCTGAGTCTCGTTGAGAAATTTTTGACTCTGTAAATCTGATAAAAAGCAAGACTTTGCTTCAAAAAAGCGTTATATGGCAGAATCTAGTATCAAATACATCATATTTTGTGTTTTTAGAGTGCTATTTGCAGTTTTACAGACTTTGGGATAAGTCAAAATCACGCTTTTCCGCGCAGATTTTCACAATGAAGAAGATCATATTCCCATTTAGGACCTCATAATATGTATGAATCTATCGACAAAAACATCATATTGCGTGTCTTCAGAGCGCTATCTGCAATTATTTAATAAGTTAATAAGTCAAAATTACCACATTCTGAGCAGTTTCAAAGTATCGCAAATCACATAAATCTATTCAATACAACGTTATACGCATGAATCTGTCCTCGAATGCACAAAATTTCGCGTTTCCAGCGAGTTATCAGGGTTTTTTCTGAGTCTCGTTGAGAAATTCTTGACCCTGCAAATCTGTTCAGAAGCAAGATTTTGCTTTAGAAGTGCGTCATATGGCAGAATTCAGCACTAAATACATGATATTTCGTGTTTTCAGAGTGCTATTTGCAGTTTTACAAACTTTGGAATAAGTCGAAATCACGCTTTTCCGCGCAGACTTTCACAATCAAAAAGTTCATATTCCTATTCAGGACCTCATAATATGTTTGAATCTATCGCCAAAAACATCATATTTCGTGTATCCAGAGAGCTATCAGCAGTTATATGAAGTTTGAAATGAGTCAAAATACCACATTCTAAGCTGTTTCAAAATATAGCATATCACATGAATCTATCCAATACAACATAATACGCATGAATCGCTCAGAATCAAGATTTTGCTTCAAAAGTGCGTTATATGGCAGAATCTAGCACCTAATACATCATATTTTGTGTTTTTAGAGTGCTATTTGCAGTTTTACAAACTTTGGAATAAGTAGAAATCACGCTTTCCCGCGCAGATTTTCACAATCAAAAAGTTAATATTCCTATTCAGGATCTCATAATATGTATGAATCTATCGACAAAAACATCATATTTCGTGTTTTCAGAGCGCTATCTGCAGTTATATGATGTTTGAAATAAGTCAAAATTACCACATTCTGAGCAGTTTCAAAGTATCGCAAATCACATAAATCTATCCAATACAATGAATTCGTCCTCGAATGCACAAAATTCAGCGTTTCCAGCGCGTTATCAGCGTTTTTTCTGAGTCTCATTGGGAAATTTTTGACTCGGTAAATCTGCTCAGAAGCAAGATTTCGCTTCAAATGTGCGTTATATGGCAGAATCTAGCACCAAATACAATATATTTAGTGTTTTTAGAGTGCTACTGGCGTTCCGACCCGCTTCGCGGGTCCAAGCGCTAGGCTTCGCAGCTCCATATGTGAACCGCCCCCGGCAAAAATAATTCCTTGATAAGATTAGTTCCAATTATAATTTCAGCCTACAGAATTCTCCTGCTCCATATTATATTTCTGAATTTTTCCCTATATGTGATTTCACTCTTCTTTATAGACAATTCCCAATGTTATTTCATGTGTTTATCTGGAGAAAAATTATTGATCTCAACTCCTTGACGATTCACAGAGACTCTAGGCGTCGCAGCTCCAAATATGTACCGCCTCTCTGACCAGAATTCTTCTTTGACAAGACCAATCCCGGATGTGAATTGAGCTCACGTAATTTCCCTGCTTCATATTATATTACTACACTTTTCTCTGCCCGTGATTATATCGATTGACAGTTTCCAATCATATTTGGGTATGAATCCTTAAGAAAATCATCCATTTCATTCCCTTTAAGGATTAGCGACGAGATGGCAAGATTGTTTCTCTAGTAAAATGATCTCTTTAAAGAACCACTCTTGGCGCACAATTTCCAATATTATACACAGGTCTTGATATTTACCAGTCAGGGTATTCATTATTAAAGCAGTTCATTAGTTATTTGAACTACTACAGACGGTCTTACGATCGACAGAATAGGTGTGCGCGAGAAAAAGAAAGTGTGCATCTGAAAGACAAGAAACAGCGATTCGAATCATTCAAGTCTGGATTGAATATTTAATTTTATATCCCAAAATTTATTGATACATAGCACTCAATATCAATAATATTCAAAATATTGCCATCAAATAGCAATAGAATATCTAATATTTCATAATAATAATCTCCCTTGAACTATTATCATAAGTAGATTTATAATCATCCACTACAATATATTACAGCTTTTCACATCTTGAGGAACTGATAATAACTAAATACTTAAATGAGAGTCAACCCCTTACCAACGGTAGTGGGATGCGGTGCAAGCCAATTGGGCACGAGTCCCTTATAATCCTCTGCAGTAGCCAACGGTCGAGACAGGTACTCTAATCCTGCAAGTGAATTGGGCGCTAATCCTTAAATGGGTCTCGTTCCCAATTTACTGAATATTTCATAACATGACACTAAAGGTTTATTCCAACAAGTACAAAAGCTTGTCCGGAACAGTCCGACACATGCGCATTTACAAAAAAGCGTTCCAACAAACTTCAATCGTGAATTTCGACTATTGTCAAGCATACCAACAACGTGCGACTCATCCGCAAACCAATTTGTGGACAATCAAGACAGTCCGCGGACTAATGTTTGTACTATTCGTCAAATAAGATAATCTCAAATAAATATGAGGGGTTTAAATGCTGAGAATGATGAAATTCAGATTCTAGCGGTGATGAATTTGATTTATTCGTACATCAAATTAAAAATCTAATAAATGAATTACAAGATAAAAAATTTGGAAACAATTTTTTTCAAAACATACGTTTATTTGTGGTTATTCTTTTGGTGATCGATTTCGGACATTGTCCATCTTCAGACCAAGCTTAAAAGTGAAAGGGTTTGTTTAAATTTTGAATTTTGAATGCATGATAAATGTGAATAAAATTATTTTAAATGTTTTTTTGACAGCTAATGTAAGGTGAAAAACGAGCATGTGGTTGTGAAATTTGTGAGGTTATGTGTTCGGCGATTTTTATATCTTTAAAAAATGATGATATTGGGGGTAGGTGCATGCAACAATCACAATTAACAAGCTTCTGACTTACCGTCTAAATGTATTAAAGCAGCAATTAAAGTTATTTGTCATGTTTTTATTTAAAATTTGAAGAAATTTATTGAGAGTGAAACATTTCTGTTCTCAATTTGTCAGGTGGGCGAGTTACATTGAATTATGGGTAGTGATGTGTTTCCTGTCATGAGTGATGTGTGTCGGTTAGGAGAAAGGCGGTAAGGATTTGAAGATATGATTTTCTGGAAAAAATGTTTGTTCGTTCAATAAATGCTGATCTCGACTTTTAATTTGTTTTAAGATTTCTAATTTTTCTAAGAGAATGAGTTTATTGTATTTTTCTTCTTTGTGCATGATTTTACTATTGGTTATTGTGGATGTATGATTCTCTGTTTTCAAATGGATGCCGAAAGCTGATGGTGGATTATTTTTAATATGTTCTTTATATCTGATTGCAAATTTACGTTGTGTCATTCCGATGTATGTGCTGTTACAATCGTTACAATCAATTTCATAGATCCCACTACTGTCGGTTGTAGATTTCTTAGGTTTTGTGTTGATAAATATGTTAGCTAATGTCGGGTGTGATTTAGAAGTTAATTGTATATTGTGTTTATTGAGTGTGCGATTGATTCTATTGTGGATGTTTTTGTAATATGGTATCGAGATGTATCTAGGTGTAGTTTTTTTGGGTTTATATATATGTTGTAAAGTTAAATTTCTTTTTGTATTATTGAAAATTTTGTCTATGAAATCTGTGGGAAAGTTGTTGTTTAATCCTATTGTTTTTATCGTGTTAAGTTCAATGTTGTAGTGATTCGGTGATAATGGGGTGGTTAGTAATCTTCGAAACATGAATCTAAAGGCACTTTCTTTTATTTTGGGAGAGTGATATGAGTTATATGGTATAATAATATCTGTAGCTGTAGGTTTTCTGTAAATGTTGAATTCAATGTTGTGTTGTGAGTGTGTAAGTGTGAGATCTAGAAAATTGATTGATTTATTTTGCTCTATTTCTAGTGTAAATTTGATTTTTGAGATGTTATTTATATCGGCTTGAAAAGTGTCCAATTCTGTATCGTCACCCTTCCAGAAACAGAGGATATCATCCACGTACCTTTTCCAGAATAAAATGTTATTGCTAAGTGGATGTTGGAATATTTTGGTTTCAAGATTATCGATAAAAATGTTGGCTAACAAACCACTAATTGATGAGCCCATCGGTAATCCATCATTAAGTTTATAAATTTGATTTTCGAAACTGAAGAAATTTTGATCTAATATGAGTTTAAACAATTCTATGTATATCATTATTTGAAATATTATATTGAATTCGAGAGTCATCATTATTGTATAGGTGTTCTTGTAGGAGTGTTATAGTTTCTTGTGTTGGAATGTTAGTGTACAAGTTAACTATATCAAATGAGATCATTTTGAAATTTTCATTATTTTGTGAATTGAAGTTATTTATATATTTAGACGGTAAGTCAGAAGCTTGTTAATTGTGATTGTTGCATGCACCTACCCCCAATATCATCATTTTTTAAAGATATAAAAATCGCCGAACACATAACCTCACAAATTTCACAACCACATGCTCGTTTTTCACCTTACATTAGCTGTCAAAAAAACATTTAAAATAATTTTATTCACATTTATCATGCATTCAAAATTCAAAATTTAAACAAACCCTTTCACTTTTAAGCTTGGTCTGAAGATGGACAATGTCCGAAATCGATCACCAAAAGAATAACCACAAATAAACGTATGTTTTGAAAAAAATTGTTTCCAAATTTTTTATCTTGTAATCCAATCACATACCAACATGGAGAAATCCATTCAAAAAACTAATAAATGAACAAAAATGATATTTTATTTATTATTGCTATTCTCATTTTCAGGCAGGTTGGAAGTATTTTTAATTTATACCTGTGCACTGAAGGGGATTATCGCGGGTCGTCGTGCCCAATTCGTATGTACGGATTACAGCTACCTGGGATCCGTGCCCAATTCTAATGCGCCCGTGGGATGCTAGTGTTAAGACCTGTATATAAGACCGTGATGCGTGGATTAACATGCTCTATTTTTGCATCGAAAACTGTAAAAGTATGATATCCATTGAATAGTCAGTAAAATTATTCATTAAATCAATATTAGTTGTTCAAAGTGCCTATTTAATAAAATACAATATTAAAGAATTGATCAAAATAATGAAATTGATGAATGTAGCAATGAAAATGTTGACAGCTGTTGTATCATCTGACTGCTCGTCATCCGATTCCTCAATATCCAACAAAAACCTCTTGTTCTTCACAATTACAATATATTTCAATAACAGATATTATGAACAAACACTGAAAGAAAAATAATATCTGACTCTTACAGAATACTTCTATCCACTCTTTCTCACGCACGCACTTGCGCACGCGCACCCGAGCGTCATCGTCACACCTAATAATGTTACCAACTGTTAGAATAGATGTCTGTGTTGATTGTTCCAATGACTTTCATTAAAATCAGCTGATTACAACAGTAAATTTTTAGTTGCAGCAACCCGTATCATCTATCAACATTTTCCGCGAAGATCCTTTCTTGAATAACTACGTTTAATCTGAGAATAAAGTATTGAATCTATCCATATCATGTGTCTCCTACACTTCTTGAGAAATCAATTTTTTCCAATCCCATATATGATTTCTCTCAACTATTACAATATATTTCAATAACTGATATTATGAACAAACACTAAAAGACTCTCACAAAATATCTCTATCCACTCTTTTTTACGCACGCGCCGGCGCACGCGCACCCGAGAGTCTACGTCACACCCAACAATGTTACCAACTGTTGGAATTAGATGTCTGTGTAGATTGTTTCAATGACATTCACTAAAATCAGCTGATTACAACAGTAAAATTTTACTTGCAGCAACCGGTATCATCTATCAACATTTTTCGCGAAAACACTTTCTTGAATACGTATAATCTGAGAATAAAGCACTGAATCTATCCATATCATGTGTCTCCTACATTTCTTGAGAAATTAATTTTTTCCAATCCCATATATGATTTTTCTCATCGATATTACCGATTATTATTAAATTGGAAGTTCCAACCAATAATTCTTATTTCGTTTTATCTTCGTTCACGTCATCTACCATTTTATCGTATTTGTAGTTTTTAAATACAAAGGTACACAAACACATAAAATAATTTTTTTGGCAAAGTCCTTTGGTTCCAAAAGAAAAACATCAACATCGGAAAATCTTTTTTCAAATGTGTCACACATTCGGTGAATGGGAGAAGAAGAAAAAATATTTGTTCGTGGAATAGGTAAATAGAAAGTACGGGTACTGCGAGTGTTAATGGAAGGAGAGTGAAAAGGAATTAGACTTAGACAATGAGTATCATCAATTTCCCCGTGAATTAATTTATTCAAATAGCAAACCGCGATGATTTCTCGATTCGCATTGAGACTCCGTGAATCAAATATCTCAAGTAATTGATTATACGACACCAAGTTGTCTGGATAGTGGCCGTTATCTCTAAAGTAAATAAATTTAAGAAATTTTTTCTGTATATTGTCGATACGGACCTGATGAGTTTCATAGAAAGGATTCCAAATAATACAACAATAATCCAGCTTGGATCGGACGGAGGAGAAGTAAAGGGTAAAGATAGGTGCATCATCTTGAAAGGCCCTAGTACTTCGGATGATAAAACCAAGCATTTTCATGGCAGCATTACATATATAGACAATATGATGGATGAAAGTTAGTTTGGAGTCAAAGATGACACCAAGGTCTTTAATTGTCTCACAACGCGTTAAAAGTGTGTGGTTAAGTGTATAATTGCAAGTGACAGGAGAGGTGCAGCGTGAATAAGACATAACATGGCATTTGTTTGTGTTTAAGGATAAATTGTTGATGGAGCACCAATTCCAAAGGCTGATCAGATCGTTTTGAAGTATGATACAATCATTTTGAGATGAAATGGTATTGAAAATTTTCAAGTCATCAGCAAATAATAAATAATTACATTTTGAGATTTCAGTTACGTCATTTATGAATAAAATGAAAAAGAGAGGGCCCAAATTTGATCCTTGCGGGACTCCAGATGTTGCGGTAAATGGATCGGATTTATAACCGAGGAATTGTACATAAAGTTTACGATTACTAAGGTAGGAGGAGAGCAAGGATATTAGAGATGATGAAAAAGAGAAAGAATGGAGCTTACTGATCAGGATGCTGTGGTCAATTCTGTCGAATGCCTTCGAAAAATCAGTGTAAATACAATCAACTTGTTCTTTATTATCAAGAGCATTCGGAACAAAGTGAGTAAAATGCATGAGATTATTTGTAGTGGATCTTTTCTCCATGAAACCTGACTGAGCAATACTAATCTTATTCTTAATTCTAGGATATATTGTGGAATAAAGTATTTTCTCGAATATTTTACTGAAATTAGATAGGTTAGCGATGGGACGATAATTCAAAATAGAACTAGTATCGCCGCTTTTAAAAATAGGAGTTACTCTGGTGGTTTTCCATAGATCAGGGAAACAGTTAGTTCTGATGGACAGGTTGATGATATAATGAAGCGCATTCGACAGAGGATAAACACAGTCCCCAATCAGGAAACTGGGTATGTTGTCCGGACCGCAGGAGTAGCTGGATTTGAGTTTACTAATTGAAGTTTCTATATCCTCTCTAGTGATATAATTCAGGGAAATTGAGTCACCCCAATAGGAGGAACTATTATAGGTATTATTGTTGAAAGGATTCGTGTAAACAGATTTGAAAAAAGCAGCGAAACCGTCCGCAATATCCTTGGGAGTTGAGCACTCACGATCATCATATTTGAGTGTTTCCGGGAATGCTGATGCTTTTCTTTCGGAATTAACAAAATTCCAAAATTTTCTAGGAGCATTTTTAATATTATTTTCACAATCTGATACATAGTTGGTGTAAGCTTCTTTGATATCTTTTTTCAACTGACTACGAAAGAATTTGTAATTTTCGTCGTAGTACATATTATTTTTATGTCTGTTACTCAACTTGCGAAAACGTTCCTTTCGTTTAATATTAGATCTAATATCTCGTGTGAACAATGGTGGATATTTGATTATGTAGGCTTTTTCAAAGGGACGCATTCGTCAAGAAATGAATACATAATATTGTAGAAGAAATCGCAAGCTAAGTTGACATCGACAAATTCATTAAGGACTCCCCAATCAAAATTGCCAATTAGATCATACAAACGTATGTAGTCTCCTTTTTTAAAATTGTATGAGGAATCATTAATTTTGTTAATATTTTTGGCGGAGCGTTGTGTGCATACATTCAACTCAAAACAAAGAGCAGGGTGTGGGTCATATTCAATCTCCAGAATTAAGTCATTGGATCGACAAACAGGGATAACTAAGTTAGAGATAATAGGATCCAAAATAGAATTATTTTTGTTCACAATCGAATTGTATTGTTTAGCGCCAAAGAAATCCAGAAAATTGTTGAAAAGGTCAGACTTGGGACTGTCAGGACTGGACTTTAATTCTGAAAGATTGAAATCGCCCAAGATAACAAAGTTGTTGTGCAGCAAGAAAGGAAGACTATCAAAGAAGTCAAATATAACACCAAAATTTGATGTGGAAGTTGCTGGTGGAATGTACAGAACAAAAACGTACAGATGTTTATTTTTAAGATTGACTCTAGCACAGGCAATATCCACATTAACAGGAAGTATGCTTGTATAGTTACTTAGATCTACTGAACAGCATGAAATATTTTTGTCTACAAAAAGAACAACACCACCGCCACGAGAAACTTTGCATGCGTTGAAATCGCGATCTGATCTGTAAATGTTGAAAAAATTGTTGCAAAGCTCAGAATCAGATATACTCCCATTCAACCATGTTTCCGAAAAAGCAATTACGTCATAATCGAGGGACGGAGAGACAGAATAGAGTTTATCAATCTTGTTTACAATACTGTGAATATTCTGGTAGTAAAATTTCAAGTTATAAGAAATGGAAGGCAGACTATTATTCTGTAATTGCTATTTACCTAGAATGTTGCATTTGAGTTTTTTTAGTGACTCGATATAAGTCGGGCATTTCGGATCTCAGGCATTATGATGAACATCAAGCTCAGTTTCAAATATTACTTTAGATCTAGTGCAATTAGCACATTTTAAGTCAAGGGTTTCACAATCTTTGGCTTGATGATCTTCACTACAATTTGAGCACACTGTTTGTTTGGTGCATTGATTGGCATAATGATGGAATCCGCAACACTTATAACATTCACGTAACTCAATACCGTCATATACAGGACAGTGATCGTATCCAATAAATAATTTGCTGGATTCAATGATTTTATGGTAAGTAGATCGGTCAACTTGAACAAGGGCTTGATAAATATTGTTCTTTTTCTTTATAGGTATAAATTTAAAAACATCACATTAATAGTCGCCATCAAAACAGGATTTATTTTGGTGAATCAAATAATTTTTGAACTGATCAATTGATAGATTTTCGGTCATGCCTACAATTCTGATTCAGGGATTTAGTACAGGTAATTCTCTTACTTCATAATGTTTACCTAAATTAGAATCAATCAGATTTTTTGAATTATTAGGAGCATCGGAGCTATCACAAGTTATGATGACTGATCCGTTGCTGCCATCTTTGACATTGGAAAGGGCGATGTTAGAGGAGACAGGATCAATAGATTGAAGAATTTCTTGTTTAGTTTTTGAAGTCGATTCTGACGTGTTCTTGGGCTTAATTAGAACAGAAGACGTTGACTTTTTAACAGCACCAGAGTATGAGGGTGTAGATTCAGGTAGCGAGAACACCGTTTTCGCAAGATTATCAAATTTGTCATCAATTGAGGAAGTTAGTTCAGTTTTTAATGTCGTAAAGCTCTCTGATAATAATTTTGAGAATTCGCTTTTTAAGTTTTCGAATTGTAAAGAATCACATAAATAAGAAACATTTGAATCGCAATTGCTAATCATCTTCTCGATATTTATGGATTTTGATTTATCAATAATAGTGCAGTTTATTTTACATGTTGGGCACCAGAAAAACAAGTACCTACTTTTTTCAAGTAATTTATATTCTTCCTCGGTGATCCCTATGCATGAAGTATGGTACCACTTATTGCAGGTGCCTTCACATCCAACAAAATTGTCAGATTTCCGACGCTTGCACTTTCCGCACTCAGACATAGCGAAAGAACCTTAGATAAAAATCATCACCAAAAATAACATGAAACTGTTTGAGAGTCACTGAGAAGTTGGAGTTGGTCGTTCACTGTACTCAATTAATCGTGTTCAATTTGGAACCTGACTTAAGCCAAGGCCAATAAAAGTGACTTAGATGAGAAGTTTTTGAGAAGACAGTAACTCACGTATGCAAAAGTATATATTAAAACTGAGAAAATCACCTTATAACACTCATTGAGACGAATCCATGGGTATATTTCACGATTGAAACACAGTTAAAAAACTCACAAAATTTTGAAAAAATCACCGACTAACAAAAACACATCCGACTGTACGAATACAATATAGTTCCCTAAAATCAACAAAAACATCATATTTAGTGTTTTCAGAGCGCTATCCGCATTTATATGGAGTTTGAAATAAGTCAAATTACTACATTCTGAGCAGTTTCAAAGTATAGCAGATCACATAAATCCATCCAATACAACATAATACGCATAAATCCGTCCTCAAATGCACAAAATTTTGCGTTTCCAGCGAGTTATCAGCGTTTTTTCTGAGTCTCGTTGAGAAATTTTTGACTTTGTAACTCTGCCCAAAAGTAAGATTTTGCTTCAAAAGTGCGTTATATGGCAGAATCTAGCACCAAATACATCATAATTCGTGTTTCTGGAGTGCTATTTGCAGTTTTACAAACTTTGAAATAAGTCGAAATCACGCTTTTCCGCGCAGATTTTCACGATCAAAAAGTTCATATTCCTATTCAGGACCTCATAATATGTATGAATCTATCGACAAGAACATCATATTTTGTGTTTTCAGAGCGCTATCTGCAGTTATATGAAGTTTGGAATAAGTACAAATTACCACATTCTAAGCAGTTTCAAAGTATCATAAATCACATAAATCTATCCAATATAACATTATATGCATGAGTCCGTCCTAATATGCACTAAATTTCGCGTTTCTAGCGAGTAATCATCGTTTTTTCTGAGTCTCGTTGAGAAATTTTTGACTCTGTGAATCTGCTCAGAAGCAAGATTTTGCTTCAAAAGTGCGTTATATGACAGAATCTAGCACCAAATACATGATATTTTGTGTTTTTGGAGTGCTATTCGCAGTTTTACAAACTTTGGAATAAGTCGAAATCACGCTTTTCCGCGCAGATTTTCACGATAAAAAAGTACATATTCCTATTCAAGACCTGATAATATGTATGAACCTATCGACAAGAACATCATATTTTGTGTTTTCAGAGCGCTATCTGCATTTATATGGAGTTTGAAATAAGTCAAAATTACTACATTCTGAGCAGTTTTAAAGTATAGCAAATCACATAAATCTATCCAATACAACATAATAAGCATGAATCCGTCCTCAAATGCACAAAATTTTGCGTTGCCAGCGAGTTATCAGCGTTTTTTCTGAGTCTCGTTGAGAAATTTCTGACTCTGTAAATCTGCCCAAAAGTAAGTTTTTGCTTCAAAAGTGCGTCATATGGCAGAATCTAGCACCAAATACATCATATTTCGTGTTTCTGGAGTGCTATTTGCAGTTTTACAATCTTTGGAATAAGTCGAAATCACGCTTTTCCGCGCAGATTTTCACAATCAAAAAGTTCATATTCCTATTCAGGATCTGATAATATGTATGAATCTATCGACAAAAACATCATATTTCTTGTTCTTAGAGCGCTATCTGCAGTTATATGAAGCTTGAAATAAGTCAAAATTACCACATTCTGAGCAGTCCTAAAGTATCGCAAATCACATTAATCTATCCAATACAACATAATAAGCTTGAATCCGTTTCCAAATGCACAATATTTCGCGTTTCCAGCGAGTTATCAGCTTTTTGTTTTTGAGTCTCGTTGAGGAATTTTTGACTCTGTAAATCTGCTCAGAAGCAGTATTTTGCTTGAAAAGTGCGTCCTATGGCAGAATTTAGTACCAAATACATCATATTTCGTGTTTTTAAAGTGCTATTTGCAGTTTTACAAACTTTGGATTAAGTCTTAATCACGCTTTTCTGCGCAGATTTTCACAATCAAAAAGTCCATATTCCTATTCAGGACCTCATAATATGTACAAATCTATCGACAAAAACATCATATTGTGTTTTCAGAGCGCTATCTGCAGTTATATGGAGTTTGAAATAAGTAAAAATTACCACATTTTGAGCATTTCCAAAGTATCGCAAGTCACATAAATCTATCCAATACAACATAATACGCATGAATCCGTCCTCAAATGCACAAAATTATGCGTTTCCAGCAAGTTATCAGCGTTTTTTCTGAGTCTTGTTGAGAAATTTTTGACTCTGTGAATCTGCTCAGAAGCAATATTTTGCTTCAAATGTGCGTTATATGGCAGAATCTAGCACCAAAAACATCATATTCAGTGTTTTTAGAGTGCTATTTGCAGTTCTACAAACTTTGGAATTAGTCGAAATCACGCTTTTCCGCGCAGATTTTCACAATCAAAGAGTTTATATTCTTATTAAGGACCTCATAATATGTATGAATCTATCGACAAAAACATCATATTTTGTGTTTTCAGAGCGCTATCTGCAGTTATATGAAGTTTGAAATAAGTCAAAATTACCACATTCTGAACAGTCTCAAAGTATCGCAAATCACATAAATCTATCCAATACAACAAAATAAGCTTGAATCCGTTACCAAATGCACAAAATTTTGCGTTTCCAGCAGGTTATCAGCGTTTTTTCTGAGTCTCGTTGAGAAATTTTTGACTCTGTAAATCTGCTCAGAAGCAAGATTTTGCTTCAAAAGTGCGTTATATGACAGAATCTAGCACCAAATACATGATATTTCATGTTTTTGGAGTGCTATTCGCAGTTTTACAAACTTTGAAATAAGTCTAAATCACGCTTTTCCGCGCAGATTTTCACAATCAAGAAGTCCATTTTCCTATTCAGGACCTCATAAAATGTATAAATCTATCGACAAAAACATCATATTCTGTGTTTTCAGAGCGCTATCTGCAGTTATATGAAGTTTGAAATAATTAAAAATTACCACATTCTGAGCATTTTCAAAGTATCGCAAGTCTCATGAATCTATCCAATACAACATAATACGCATGAATCCGTCCTCGAATGCACAAAATTATGCGTTTCCAGCAAGTTATCAGCGTTTTTTCTGAGTCTCGTTGAGAAATTTTTGACTCTGTAAATCTGCTCAGAAGCAAGATTTTGCTTCAGAAGTGCGTTATATGGCAGAATCTAGCACAAAATAAATCATATTTCGTGTTCATAGATCACTATTTGCAGTTTCACAAACTTTGGAATAAGTCGAAATCACGCTTATACGCTAGATTTTCACGATAAAAAAGTTCATATTCCTATTCAGGACCTCATAAAATGTATGAATCTATCGACAAAAACATCATATTTCGTGTTTTCAGAGCGCTATCTGCAGTTATATGAAGTTTGAGATAAGTAAAAATTACCTCGATTGAAGCAGTTTCAAAGTATCGCAAATTAAATTAATCTATCCAATACAACATAATACGCATGAA
>CAXDIG010000088.1:0-56290 GCA_963989225.1 Dromius quadrimaculatus
TAAATTTTTGCGTTTCCAGCAAGTTATCAGCGTTTTCTCTGAGTCTCGTTGAGAGACTTTTGATTCTGTAAATCTGCTCAGAAGCAAGATTTTGCTCCAAAAATGCGTTATAAGGCAGAATCTAGCACCAAATACATCATATTTCGTGTTTTTAGAGTGCTATTTGCAGTTTTACAAACTTTGGAACAAGTCGAGATCACGCTTTTCCGCGCAGATTTTCACAATCAAAAAGTTCATATTCCTATCAAGGACCTCAAAATATGTATGAATCCATTGACAAAAACATCGTATCTCGTGTTTTCAGAGCGCTATCTGCAGTTATATGAAGTTTGGAATAAGTCAAAATTACCACATTCTGAGCAGTTCCAAACTATCGCAAATCACATAAATATATCCAATACAACATAATACGCATGAATCCGTCCTCAAATGCACAAAATTTTGCGTTTCCAGCGAGTTATCAGCGTTTTTCCTGAGTCTCGTTGAAAAATTTTTGATTCTGTAAATCTGCTCTGAAGCAAGATTTGCTTCAAAAATGCGTTATATGGCAAAATTTAGCACCATATACATCATATTTCGTGTTTTTAGAGTGCTATTTGCAGTTTTACAAACTTTGGAATAAGTCGAGATCACGCTTTTCCGCGCAGATTTTCACAATCAGAAAGTTTGTACTCCTATCCAGGACCTCATAATATGTATGAATCCATCGACAAAAACATCGTATCTCGTGATTTCAGAGCGCTATCTGCAGTTATATGAAGTTTAAAATAAGTCAAAATTACCACATTCCGAGCAGTTTCAAAGCATCGCAAATCACATAAATCTATCCAATACAACATTATACGCATGAATCCGTCCTCAAATGCACAAAATTCTGCGTTTCCAGCGAGTTATCAGCGTTTTTTTCTGAGTCTTGTTGAGCTATATTTGATTCTGTAAATCTGCTCAGAAGCAAGATTTTGCTTCAAAAATGCGTGATATGGCTGAATCTAGCACCAAATACATCATATTTTGTGTTTTCAGAGTGCTATTTGCAGTTCCACAAACTTTGGAATAAGACGAGATCACGCTTTTTCGCGCAGATTTTCACAATCACAAAGTTCATATTCCTATCCAGGACCTCATAATATGCATGAATCCATCGATAAAAACATCGTATCTCGTGTTTTCAGAGCGCCATCTGCAGTTATATAAAGTTTGGATTAAGTCAAAATTAACACATTCTGAGCAGTTTCAAAGTATCGCAAATCACATTAATCTATCCAATACAACATAATACGCATGAATCCGTCCCTCAAATGCACAATATTTCGCGTTCCAGCAAGTTATTAGCGTTTTTTCTTTGTCTCGTTGAGAGATTTTTGATTTAGTAAATCTGCTCAGAAGCAAGATTAAGCTTCAAAAATGCGTTATATGGCAGAATCTAGCACCAAATACATCATATTCGTGTTTTCAGAGTGCTACTTGCAGTTTAACAAACTTTGGAATAAGTCGAGATCAGGCTTCTCCGCGCAGATTTTCACAGTCAAAAAGTTCATATTCCTGTCCAGGACTTCATAATATGTATGAATCCATCGACAAAAACATCGTATCTTGTATTTTCAGAGCGCTATCTGCAGTTATATGGAGTTTAAAATGAGTCAAAATTACCACATTCTGAGCAGTTTCAAAGTATCGCAAATCACATAAATCCATCCAATACAACATAAAACGCATGAATCCGTCCTCAAATGCAAAAAATTCTGCGTTTCCAGCGAGGTATCAGCGTTTTTTCTGAGTCTCGTTGAGAGATTATTGATTCTGTAAATCTGCTCAGAAGCAAGATTTTGCTTCAAAAATGCGTTATATGGCAGAATCTAGCACCAAATACATCATATTTCGTGTTTTTAGAGTGCTATTTGCAGTTTTAACAAACTTTGGAATAAGTCGAGATCACGCTTTTCCGCGCAGACTTTCACATTCAAAAATTCATATTCCTATCCAAGGACCTCATAATATGCATGAATCCATCGACAAAAACATCGTATCTCGTGTTTTCAGAGCGCTATCTGCAGTTATATGAAGTTTGAAATAAGTCAAAATTACCACATTCTGAGCAGTTTCAAACTATCGCAAATCACATAAATCTATCCAATACAACATAATACGCATGAATCCGTCCTCAAATGCACAAAATTTTGCGTTTCCAGCGAGTTATCAGCGTTTTTCCTGAGTCTCGTTGAAAAATTTTTGATTCTGTAAATCTGCTCTGAAGCAAGATCTTGCTTCAAAAATGCGTTATATGGCAAAATTTAGCACCATATACATCATATTCCGTGTTTTTAGAGTGCTATTTGCAGTTTTACAAACTTTGGAATAAGTCGAGATCACGCTTTTCCGCGCAGATTTTCACAATCAAAAAATTCATATTCCCATCCAGGACCTCATAATATGTATGATTTCATCGACAAAAAAATCGTATCTCGTGTTTTTCAGAGCGCTATGTGCAGTTATATGAAGTTTGAAATAAGTCAAAATTACCACATTCTGAGCAGTTTCAAAGTATCGCAAATAACATAAATCTATCCAATACAACATAATACGCATGAATCCGTCCTCAATTGCACAAAATTCTGCGTTTTCAGCGAGTTATCAGCGTTCTTTCTGAGTCTCGTTGAGAAATTTTTGATTCTGTAAATCTGCTCAGAAGCAAGATTTTGCTTAAAAAATGAGTTATATGGCAGAATTTAGCACCAAATACATCATATTTCGTGTTTTTAGAGTGCTATTTGCAGTTTTACAAATTTTGGAATAAGTCTAGATCACGCTTTTCCGCGCAGACTTTCACAATCAGAAAGTTCGTATTCCTATCCAGGACCTCATAATATGTATGAATCCATCGACAAAAACATCGTATCTCGTGTTTTCAGAGCGCTATCTGCAGGTATATGAAATTTGAGATAAGTCAAAATTACCACAATCTGAGTAGTTTCAAAGTATCCCAAATAACATAAATCTATTCAATACAACATAATACGCATGAATCCGTTTTTAAAATGCAAAAAATTTAGCGTTTGCAGCGAGTTATCAGCGTTTTTCCTGAGTCCCGTTGAGAAACTTTTGATTTTGTTAATCTGCTCAGAAGCAAGATTTTGCTTCAAAAGTGCGTTATATGGCAGAATCTAGCACCAAATACATCATATTTCTTTTTTTTTAGAGTGCTATTTGCAGATTTACAAACTTAGGAATAAGTCGAGATCACGCTTTTCCGCGCAGATTTTCACAATCAAGAAGTTCATATTCCTATCCAGAACCTCATAATAGGTATGAATCCATCGACAAAAACATCGTATCTCGTGTTTTCAGAGCGCTATCTGCAGTTATATGAAGGTTTGAAATAAGTCAAAATTACCACAATCTGAGTAGTTTCAAAGTATCCCAAATAACATAAATCTATCCAATACAACATAATACGCATGAATTCGTCCTCAAAATGCACAAAATTTTGCGTTTCCAGCGAGTTATCAGCGTTTTTTCTGAGTCTCGTTGAGAAATTTTTGATTCTGTAAATCTGCTCGGAAGCAAGATTTTGCTTAAAAAATGCGTTATATGGCAGAATTCAGCACCAAATACATCATAATTCCTGCTTTTAGAGTGCTATTTGCAGTTTTACAAACTTTGGAATAAGTCGAGATCACGCTTTTCCACGTAGATTTTCACATTCAAAAAATTCATATTCCTATCCAGGACCTCATAATATGTATGAATCCATCGACAAAAACATCGTATCTCGTGTTTTCAGAGCGCTATCTGCATTTATATGAAGTTTGAAATAAGTCCAAATTACCACATTCTGAGCAGTTTCAAAGTATCGTAAGTCACATGAATCTATCCAATACAACATAAGACGCGAGAATCCGTCCTCAAATGCACAAAATTCAGCGTTTCCAGCGAGTTATGAGCGTTTTTCCTGAGTCTCGTTGAGAAATTTTCGATTCTGGAAATCTGCTCAGAAGCAAGATTTTGCTTCAAAAATGCGTTATATGGCGGAATCTAGCACCAAATACATCATATTTCGTGTTTTTAGAGTGCTATTTGCAGTTTTACAAACTTTGGAATAAGTCGAGATCATGCTTTCCCGCGCAGATTTTCACAATCAGAAAGTTCGTATTTCTCTCCAGGACCTCATGATATGTATGAGTCCATCGACAAAAACATCGTATCTCGTGTTTTCAGAGCGCTATCTGCAGGTATATGAAATTTGAAATAAGTCAAAATTACCACATGCTGAGCAGATTCAAAGTATCGCAAATCACATAAATCTATCCAATACAACATAATACGCATGAATCCGTCCTCAAATGCAGAAAATTTTGCGTTCCCAGCGAGTTATCAGCGTTTTTTCTGAGTCTCGTTGAGAGCTTTTTGATTCTGTAAATCTGCTCAGAAGTAAGATTTTGCTTCAAAAATGCGTTATATGGCAGAATTTAGCATCAAATACATCATATTTCGTGTTTTTAGAGTGCTATTTGTAGTTTTACAAACTTTGGAATAATTCGAGATCACGCTCTTCCGCGCAGATTTTCACAATCAAAAAGTTCATATTCCTATCCAAGACCTCATAATATGTATGAATCCATCGACAAAAACATCGTATCTCGTGTTTTCAGAGCGCTATCTGCAGTTATATGAAGTTTGAAATAAATCAAAATTACCATATTCTGAGCAGTTTCAAAGTATCGCAAATCACATAAATCTATCCAATACAACATAATACGCATGAATCCGTCCTTAAATGCACAAAATTTTGCGTTTCCAGCGAGTTTTTAGCGTTTATTCTGTCTCGTTAAGAAATTTTTGATTCTGCAAATCCGCTCAGAAGCAAGATTTTGCTTCAAAAATGCGTTATATGGCAGAATCTAGCACCAAATACATCATATTTCGTGTTTTTAGAGTGCTATTTGCAGTTCAACAAACTTTGGAATAGGTCGAGATCACGCTTTCCCGCGCAGATTTCCACAATCAAAAAGTTCATATTCCTATCCAGGACCTCATAATATGTAACAAAAACATCGTATCTCGTGTTTTCAGAGCGCTATCTGCAGTTATGTGAAGTTTGAAATAAGTCAAAATTTCCACATTCTGAGCAGTCTCAAAGTATCGCAAATCACATAAATCTATCCAATACAACATAATACGCATGAATCCGTCCTCAAATGCAGAAAATTTTGCGTTTCCAGCGAGTTATCAGCGTTTTTTCTGAGTCTCGTTGACGAATTTTTGATTCTGTAAATCTGCTCAGAAGCAAGATTTTGCTTAAAAAATGCGTTATATGGCAGAATTTAGCACCATAAACATCATATTTCGTGTTTTCAGTGTGCTATTTGTAGTTTTACAAACTTTGGAATGAGTCGAGATCACGCTTCTCCGTGCCGATTTTCACAATCAAAAAGTTCATACTCCTATCCAGGACCTCATAATATATATGAATCCATCGACAAAAACATCGTATCTCGTGTTTTCAGAGCGCTATCTGCAGTTATATGGAATTTGAAATAAGTCAAAATTACCATATTCTAAGCAGTTTCAAAGTATCGCAAATCACATAAATCTATCCAATACAACATAATACGCATGAATCCGTCCTCAAATGCACAAAATTTTGCATTCCAGCGAGTTATCCGCGTTTATTCTGTTTTGTTGAGGAATTTTTAATTCTGTAAATCTACTCAGAAGCAAGATTCTGTTTCAAAAATGCGTTATATGGCAGAATCTAGCACCAAATACATCATATTTCGTGTTTTTAGAGTGCTATTTGCAGTTTTACAAACTTTGGAATGAGTCGAGATCACGCATTCCCGCGCGGATCTTCAAAACAAAAAGTTCATATTCATATCCAGGACCTCATAATATGTATGAATCCATCGACAAAAACATCGTATCTCGTGTTTTCAGAGCGCTATCTGCAGTTATATGAAGCTTGAAATAAGTCAAAATTACCACATTCTGAGCAGTTTCAAAGTATCGCAAATCACATAAATCTATCCAATACAACATAATACGCATGAATCCGTCTTTAAATGCACAAAATTTTGCGTTTCCAGCGAGTTATCAGCGATTTTTCTGAGTAATTTTTGATTCTGTAAATCTGCTCGGAAGCAAGATTTTGCTTTAAAATTGCGTTATATGGCAGAATCCAGCACCAAATACATCATATTTCGTGTTCTTAGAGTGCTATTTGCAGTTCTACGAACTTTGGAATAAGTCGAGATCACGCTTTTCCGCGCAGATTTCCATAATCAAAAAGTCCATATTCCTATCCAAGACCTCATAATATGTATGAATCCATCGACAAAAACATCGCCTCGTGTTTTCAGAGCGCTATTTGCAGTTATATGAAGTTTGAAATAAGTCAAAATAACCACATTCCGAGCAGTTTCAAAGTATCGCAAATCACATAAATCTATCAGATACAACATAATACGCATGAATCCGTCCTCAAATGCACAAAATTTTGCGTTTCCAGCGAGTTATCAGCGATTTTTCTGAGTCTCGTTGAGGAATTTTTGATTCTGTAAATTTGCTCAGAAACAAGATTTTGCTTCAAAAATGCGTTATATGGCAGAATTTAGCACCATATACATCATATTTCGTGTTTTTTGACCGCTATTTGCAGTTCTACAAACTTTGGAATAAGTCGAGATCACGCTTTTCCGCGCAGATTTTCGCAATCAAAAAGTACATATTCCTATCCAGGACCTCATAATATGTTTGAATCCATCGACAAAAACATCGTATCTCGTGTTTTCAGAGCGCTATCTGCAGTTATATGAAGTTTGAGATAAGTCAAAATAACCACATTCCGAGCAGATTCAAAGTATCGCAAATCACATAAATCTATCAAATACAACATAATACGCATGAATCCGTCCTCAAATGCACAAAATTTTGCGTTTCCAGCAAGTTATCAGCGATTTTTCTGAGTCTTGTTGAGAAATTTTTGATTCTGTAAATCTGCTCAGAAGCAAGATTTTGCTCCAAAAATGCGTTATGTGGCAGAATCTAGCACCAAATACATCATATTTTGTGTTTTTAGAGTGCTATTAGCAGTTTTACAAACTTTGGAATAAGTCGAGATCACGCTTTTCCGTGCAGATTTTCACAATCAAAAAGTTTATACTCCTATCCAGGACCTCATAATATGTACATATGAATCCATCGACAAAAACATCGTATCTCGTGTTTTCAGAGCGCTATCTGCAGTTATATGGAATTGGAAATAAGTCAAAATTACCATATTCTAAGCAGTTTCAAAGTATCGCAAATCACATAAATCTATCCAATACAACATAATACGCATGAATCCGTCCTCAAATGCACAAAATTTTGCATTCCAGCAAGTTATCCGCGTTTATTCTGTCTCGTTGAGAAATTTTGGATTCTGTAAATCTGCTCAGAAGCAAAATTTTGCTTCAAAAATGCGTTATATGGCGGAATTTAGCACCAAATACATCATATTTTGTGTTTTTGGAGTGCTATATGCAGTTTTACAAACTTTGAAATAACTCGAGATCACGCTTCTCCGCGCAGATTTTCACAATCAAAAAGTTCATATTCCTTCCCAGGACCTCATAATATGTATGAATCCATCGACAAAAACATCGTATCTCGTGTTTTCAGAGCGCTATCTGCAGTTATATGAAGTTTGAAATAAGTCAGAATTACCACATTCTGAGCAGTTTCAAAGTATCGCAAATCACATAAATCTATCCAATACAACATAATACGCATGAATTTGTCCTCAAATGCAAATAATTTTGCGTTTCCAGCGAGTTATCAGCGTTTTTCCTGAGTCTCGTTGAGAAATTTTTGATTCTGTAAATCTGCTCAGAAGCAGGATTCTGCTCCAAAAATGCGTTATATGGCAGAATTTCGCACCAAATACATCATATTTCGTGTTTTTAGAGTGCTATTTGCACTTTTACAAACTTTGGAATAAGTCGAGATCACGCTTTTCCGCGCAGACTTTCACAATCAAAAAGTTCATATTCCTATCCAGGACCTCATAATATGTATGAATCCATCGACAAAAACATCGTATCTCGTGTGTTCAGAGCGCTATCTGCAGTTATATGAAGTTTGAAATAAGTCAAATTTACCACATTCTGAGCAGATTCAAAGTATCGCAAATCACATAAATCTATCCAATACAACATAATACGCATGAATCCGTCCTCAAATGCAGGAAATTCTGCGTTTCCAGCGAGTTATCAGCGTTTTTTCTGAGTCTCGTTGAGAGCTTTTTGATTCTGTAAATCTGCTCAGAAGCAAGATTTTGCTTCAAAAATGCGTTATATTGCAGAATTCAGCACCAAATACATCATATTTCGTGTTTTTAGAGTGCTATTTGTAGTTTTACAAACTTTGGAATAATTCGAGATCACGCTTTCCCGCGCAGATTTTCACAATCAAAAAGTTCATACTCCTATCCAGGACCTCATAATATGTATGAATCCATCGACAAAAACATCGTATCTCGTGTTCTCAGAGCGCTATCTGCAGTTATATGGAATTTGAAATAAGTCAAAATTACCATATTCTAAGCAGTTTCAAAGTATCGCAAATCACATAAATCTATCCAATACAACATAATACGCATGAATCCGTCCTCAAATGCACAAAATTTTGCATTCCAGCGAGTTATCCGCGTTTATTCTGTCTCGTTGAGAAATTTTGGATTCTGTAAATCTGCTCAGAAGCAAGATTTTGCTTCAAAAATGCGTTATATGGCGGAATTTAGCACCAAATACATCATATTTTGTGTTTTTGGAGTGCTATATGCAGTTTTACAAACTTTGAAATAACTCGAAATCACGCTCCTCCGCGCAGATTTTCACAATCAAAAAGTTCATATTCCTTTCCAGGACCTCATAATATGTATGAATCCATCGACAAAAACATCGTATCTCGTGTTTTCAGAGCGCTATCTGCAGTTATATGAAGTTTGAAATAAGTCAGAATTACCACATTCTGAGCAGTTTCAAAGTATCGCAAATCACATAAATCTATCCAATACAAAATAATACGCATGAAGCCGTCCTCGAATGCAAAAAAATTTGCGATTCATGCTTTTTTTTTGAGTCTTGTTGAGAAATTTTTGATTCTGTTAATCTGCTCAGAAGTAAGATTTTGCTTCAAAAATGCGTTATCTGGCAGAATATAGCACCAAATACATCATATTTCGTGTTTTTAGGGTGCTATTTGCAGTTTTACAAACTTTGGAATAAGTCGAAATCACGCTCTTCCGCGCAGATCTTCACAATCAAAAAGTTCATATTCCTATCCAAGACCTCAAAATCTGTATGAATCTATCGCTAAAAACATCGTATCTCGTGTTTTCAGAGCGCTATCTGCAGTTATATGAAGTTTGAAATTATACCTTTTCCTATTTCCAAGGTGGCATTGGGAAATTAAAAAAGGTAATGTTTCTTCACTATTTGGTAGCAAAAACTTAATGTACTGCTGATTGACACTAAATTCAAGTAATGGAATATCCTACCTTGGAAGTGAAGACCCAGGCTAGCTATTAATAATGGCACTAGAAATATTTTACCTGAAAAATAGGAAATGGGCGCCACTCCCAGGGAATGATCAAAGGAGAAAAAGGTACTATTCTGGGAGACAATAGCGACAGCAAAGAAGAAATAAAGCATAGACGTCGAAATCAATTATAAATAAAATTAATATTAACTTAAAGCAAAGAATTCCAAAAATTATAATTCAAAAAATTTGTAACTTACGAAAATGATTGAAGCTATTATACAAAAAAATCTCACTGCAACAACCGAAAGGGAACTGGAGAGCACGTCACAGACGTTCAAAATTACGTTACAAAAACTAGCTAAATATCCTCTTCAGGCGGAACTCAAGACTAGTAGCGGCAGAGAAGATAGATGTCGAATTGGTAGCCACAAAAACAACGTCAGACAAGAACGTTCCCTGAATTAAGTGAAGCTGATCTTGCGTCTTATAGGGCTTTGATAAATACCCAACGGTCCTTGAAGATGTTAAGGTTTGCCGTGCGCTTGGTCGTCAACTTCGGGAGATATTATTGTTCTTCTTAATTTCGTAGACGTGTTGATGTTTTTCTTAACTTGAAGTTGGCCAAAAACAAGTCTCAAGTGGCCACTGGTCCCTTAGATTCCTAGCAGTTTACACTGAAAACAAACAACCCAACCAGTATCCAATTCAACTGAAACAGGAGGTTCCTACGAAAAAATTGGAGAGCTCTCTTCAAACGTGAAGCGTTAAACTTGAATGAATAAATTAAGATTCAAATTGAAAAACGGATAAACTGTAAATTTAGTAAAAGTTAAATAAAATAAACAGTAAGTTATTTATTTGTCTGATTTTTGAATAGTGCACTAAAAATATAACAAAGTAAAAAAAAACTACGCTGAGCATTAAAGAGAAGAAAAACAAAGAAAATACGAAGTCTAGCTGGACAAGAAAAAGGATTTATTAGCGACAAGTCGATAAATTTACGAACGTGGTTCGTTACTAAAAAATTGAATCAATCTTCACAAACACGTAGGTTTTTCCAGCTTAAAAACGGGAACTAAAGCCCACAACAAAATATTTTAAGCTCTGGAAGCAAAAAACTACAAAAACAACGTAAGAAACTAAACTACGAGTTGTTGAATGACAAATCCGCAACGCGTTGGATCCAAAATATAGTTAAATTATGTATTATCAACCACTTTCACTGATCATTCATACATCATACATATTGCCTACGCTATTGTAAAATTTAGAACAAAAATATCAATTTGGTATAAAAGTTTCAAGGTAGTAAAAAGGTTTTGAGCACAAAAAACTAACAAAGAACTAAGGATGGAAGAGATAAATTTGGAAAATAAGAGGTTAACCACGCGGGTCGCCTCAAACGAAATCACTAGAAAAAAAATACTGAATTTGGAATAACGTGAATAAAAATAATGAACGAAATACTTACAAAATCATAACACTGATTTTAATTGGATAAAATAATCACCAAATTTAGAACAACAAGTAAAATCACAAGACTGCTCAAAAACAACCCGTCTGCAACAACGGCTCGGACGAGAAAGAGGAAGAACCAGACGCGCATACTCCCTAAGTTAGCGCTTCAATCAAGTGTCATACGCACGTACTATTTTACAAAATTAGTGCGAATCTGTTACATAGATGGCGACATGGGTATGCAATGGGAAAACAATTGTACAAAAAAAAGACGTCAGACGAAATTTTTGTAACACTGCCCCTCCACGAAAAAGGAATTTTTCTTGAAGAGAAAAATTTCTAAGAATAGGGACGAAATAGGAGGTAGCAAATTATAAATTGGGGTCGATTTGGGACGTAACGAAATATGTGTAGAAAGAATTAAAAAAAAAAAAATGTAGAATATTTTGTAACAAAACTATTGATTTGAAGAATTATCATCATCAGAAGGATTAGGCTTTAGGTCTTTTATGTGCCAACGTCCTAAGTCGCGGCCATTTAGGTCGTGAAGTTGATAAACTAATTTAGAAATTTTCTTGTGTATTACACAAGGAATGTATTTAGGAGCTAAAGAGGCCGAGAAATGTTTGGTAGCATCAGAAAGTACGTAATTACGTTTCCAAACTGAATCACCTACAAAGGATTCTAAAGAACGTCTACGAAGGTTATAACGTTTAGCGGAGCGGTCATATGAAGATATAATTTTCTTCTGAACTAGTTGGAAATTAGTATGCAATTCTTTAAATGAATTAGCATAAGTAGCTGGAGTATCAGATTAAATGGTATCAGGTGGAGTGGAGTGAAAAGTTCTGGATAAGGGTACGTGACGGCCAAAGTTAAGATATGCTGGAGTAAAACCAGTAACTTCGTGAACAGAAGTACGTATTGCTTGACCAATTTGGGGTAAATTTACATCCCAAGCGCGGTGGTTGTCTTTAATAAAGGATCGAATAGCGGTTTTAATGATTCTATTGGTGCGTTCTACAAAATTTACTTGCGGGTGGTATTTAGCATTGTACCAAAGTTTTGGAACTTGATATTTTTTCAGCAAACGACGAAACTCGTTACAATTGAACTGAGTACCATTATCACAAATTACAATTTGAGGGACTCCAAAGAGAAGAAAGACATCACGTTCTAGAATAGAAGTAATACTTTCAGAATTAGCTTGACGAAGTGGAAATAATAAAGGAAATCTTGAAAAGCAATCTGATACTACTAATAAATGCATATTCCCATGTGATGAACGAGGAAAAGGACCCATTAAATCAATGGCGATGGCCTGCCAAGGATAGTTAATTTTCTCAGGCCCTCCCATATGGCCTAAAGAAGGTAATTGAGGAGGTTTTTGAGCTAAACAAATTTTACATTGTGTTACAAATCGGTGTACGGAACGTCTCATACCGGGCCAATAGTATGTTTCGGAAAGACGACGAAGGGTTTTAAATACGCCAAAATGACCAGAAGTAGTAGCAGAGTGAGCTTCTTCAAGAATTTCATCCCCGAGATCTGAGGGAACGACTATTTTCCATGGAGATAAATTGACAGCACGGTTCCGCGGAACAAGTTTATAAATTGTATGGTCCTCTACACGCCATCTTGGATAATCAGAAGGAGAAGCAAGAATTGAAGTACGAAGATTTATATACCATGGATCTGAGTTATCAGCTGATACAAATAAAGTTGAAATTGTTAATGGAGCACGTGAAAGAGCATCTGGGACAGTATTTAGTTTTCCAGGTCTATGTAAAAGTTGAAAATCAAACTGTTGAAGCTTAACAGCCCAACGAGCAAGCTTACCTGTGGGATCCTGCATTCTCATAAGCCATAGTAGTGAATGATGGTCAGTAATAACAGTAAAAGAAGTACCTACGACATAAGGACGAAATTTGGTAATAGCGAAAAGAACGGCTAAACATTCGCGTTCAGTAACTGAGTAATTACGTTCAGTGCGCGTAAGAGTACGACTTGCATAAGCAATGGCATGTTCTTCGTCAGAGGAATCTTGAGATAATACAGCGACTATGCCGTAATTTGAAGCATCAGTTTGAATAGTAGAGGTTTCGTAGAATATGGACTAGCCAAAACAGGTGAAGAAGTGAGTGAAGATTTTTATTTATCAAAAGCTTGAAGAGCTTCTTGATCCCAAGTAACAATATTGGATTTGCGTTTTCCTTTAGTTAAAGCAGTGATAGGAGCTAAAAGACATGAAAATTGAGGTACAAAACGCCGATACCAGGAAGCTAAACCTAAAAATCGTTTAATTTCCGTAACTGTTCGTGGTAAAGGGTAGTTATTAATGGCGGCAACCTTGTCTGGGTCGGAACGTCATCCTTGTTTGTCAACTACGAAGCCAAGATAATTCAAAGAGGGTTTACAAAATTCACATTTTCCAAAGTTGATAGTAAGACCTGCATTTTTTAGTCGATTAAGAATGTCAGAGCACTGACAAGTGTTCTTCGAAGGTGGAAGTACAAATTATAATGTCGTCCAAATAAACGAAAACAGACTTATGTAAAAGTGGACCAAGAACGGCATCCATTAATCTTGGCAAGGCTTGAGGAGCATTTGTAAGACCGAAAGCGGTTCGCGTGAACTAAAATAAACCTCGATTTGGCACGGTGAAATCGGTTTTTTCACAAGAAGCGTCATCAAGTGGAATTTGCCAGAAAGCGCTTATTGAATCAATTGAAGACAGATAGCATCGCGTAATCGATCCAAGATATCATTGACTAAAGATAAAGGATAAGCATCCTTTCTGGTAACTGAATTAGGTTTACGGCCATCTAAACAAAAACGAGGCTCTCCGGATTTTTTCTTCACGATTAGAACAGGGGACGGCCAAGCACTTTTTGAAGGACGTACTACATCGAGTGCAAGCATTTTATCTAATTCTTGATGCAAGATGGACAACATAGCCGGAGAGACAGAATGATATCGTTATTTAATAGGAGTAGCATCGCCAGTATCAATGGAATACGTAAGACAATGAGTGCATCCAAGAGGTTTTGAGCCAAGTTCTTTGAAAGAATCTATGACTACTTGTAGAGCAGCAGTTTGAGAAGTAGTTTATTCGGTAGAATCATGTAGTGAACCAAGAGCATTAATAGTCGGCCTAGAATTCCATGAATTATCTTTGAAATTGACATGAATATTAAAAGTTTGCCAGAAATCGGTACCCAATATGACAGATTGTTCAAGGGCAGGAACTATTAAAAAGTTTATATGATGAGTGACTGAATCTGCAGTGATAGGAACGGTAACTTTTCCATTGACTTGTTGAGAAGCACCATCTGCAGTAGTTACAGTAGGTTCTTTGGGAGGTATAAGGGGTATATTATTAGCAGAAAGTGAAGAAATGCCTTTATTTCCTAGTACAGAAACGTTAGCACCCGAATCTAATAGAGCGACAACAGGAGTTTTTCCGAAAAGAATTCTAACAAAAGGTCGCGAGTCTAAATTAGGATGATGGATAATAGGCTAAATGGTAGGACTCTTACAGAATTTAGCTACAGTTTTCAGCCAGTCATTCCAAGCTGAACGGTCAGTCTTAATAAAAGATCGTGTGCGTCGGCGACTGAAACAACGCGATCCGATTCGTTTTTTGAACAATGTGGGCATGTAAAACGAGTGACATTTTTATAACCGCAACTATAACAATGCTTATTATGAGGCTTTGGGCATTGAGGCGCTAAATGATTTGGAACACCACAATTATAACACTTACAAGTATTTTGATTTTTAGAAGGTGTCGTGTGCACAGTATTCACACGAGAAGAAGATGCAACGGGACGTTGGTGAGCTAACTCTGGCTCTAGTAATTTATTTGTACGAGAAGGTGGAGGTTTGGACTTTTCAACCCTATGTTCTGTGTTTTCTTTGAGTTTACAAACACTAATAAGATGTTCGATGGTAGGAGATTGTAAAACGGCGATATCCTGCTGAAAGCGAGGCTGTTAATTCCGTAAAACCAAAGTAAGAAAAGATTTTGCATCTGGTTTAATTTGTAAGCGGCTACACAACGATTTCAAAACAGCAACAAAAAGTTCGGTTTTTTCATCAATACCCTGAGTACGAGATTGTATTTCTTGCCAAAGTTCGGATTCATAATCTGATGGAAGAAAAGCTTGTCTTAAGCGATAACATAAATTATCCCATGTTTGAATATCATCTCGAATTGCACGAAACCAAATTAAAGCAGTTGTAGTAAATAGTTCGCTAGCATGTTTAGGTAAATTAGCTAAAGAAACACCTCGAGAAGTAGCTAGTTCTGTTACACGTTCTAAAAAAGAGTTAACACTGCCGGTACCATCGAATTTTGAATTCCATTTATGGACGTCAGGAACTAAAGACCAAGTAGGTTGTAAATTATTTGTTAACGGTGAAACGACTGGAGATGGAACAGTCAAATCAAAAATAGGTTGTCGTAGAGATAGACGTTGTGGTGGTGCATTTAAAGGTTGTGAAAAACCGTAAGAAGAATAATTTGGGGTGTCAATCAAAGTTTGATGTTATACTGGGGTCGGTGGTGTGGAATTTGGTAAGGATACGTATCGATTATTGAAAGAAATAAGATCGGCTTCAGCCAAAGGAGCTTGTAATCGCAAAAAGTTGTCGAGCTGTGTTCGCAAATCAGCTATAAGAGCTAATAGGTTTGGACAAGGTTGAACTGAATTTAAACGTGTAACGCGATTGTAAAGGTAATCTAATCGCAACGAAATAGCACGAGAATTATCATTATTGATTTGGGCTATCTTACCGCGTAAATCCAGTAGCTTCTGTTGACATGTCGCGTTTTCAGTGGCTGGTATATAATTGTGTGGTATAGGAGATGGATTCCCATTTATTCCTTCAACTTGCAGCAATCCTCTCAATATAGGTTTTAAATCCACCGACAAATTATTGATCTCAACACCTCGGTTTTCTAGTTCATATAAAAATTCATCCTCTGATAGGTATTCGATGCATTCGGGCTTCATCTTGGTATGTACCTCAGAAAAGTGTACTTGATTAGTGATGGCACAAAAAGGAGTTGTAGGAGTATCTTGCATATGCTAGAGGAAAAATAATAATGATAGAAAGAAAAGAGTAAGAGTAGAAGGATTTCAGCATAAATATTTCCAGTTTTCTTTCCGATGTCAAAGTTTGTACAACCAATTGGAGAAGCAAAAAAAAAAATATTAATTTGAATTGCAACAAAATTCAAGGCTGAACCAAGTTGAGGGCCCCACGTTCGGACGTCAGTGTACCTTTTCCTATTTCCAAGGTGGCATTAGGAAATTAAAAAAGGTAATGTTTCCTCACTATTTGGTGGCAAAAACCTAATGTTCTGCTGATTGACACTAAATTCAAGTAATGGAATATCCTACCTTGGAAGTGAAGACCCAGGCTAGCTATTAATAACGGCACTAGAAATATTTTACCTGAAAAATAGGAAATGGGCGCCACTCCCAGGAAATGATCAAAGGAGAAAAAGGTACTATTCTGGGAGACAATAGCGAATGCAAAAAAGAAATAAAGCATAGACGTCGAAATCAATTATAAATAAAATTAATATTAATTTAAAGCAAAGAATTCCAAAGATTATAATTCAAAAAATTTGTAACTTACGAAAATGATTGAAGCTATTATACAAAAAACTCTCACTGCAACAGCCAAAAGGGAACTGGAGAGCACGTCACAGACGTTCAAAACTACGTTACAAAAACTAGCTAAATATCCTCTTCAGGCGGAACTCAAGACTAGTATCGGCAGAGAAGATAGATGTCGAATTGGTAGCCACAAAAACAACGTCAGACAAGAACGTTCCCTGAATTAAGTGAAGTTGATCTTGCGTCTTATAGGGCTTTGATAAATACCCAACGGTCCTTGAAGATGTTAAGGTTGGCCGTGCGCTTGGTCGTCAACTTCGGGAGATATTAATGTTCTTCTTAATTTCGTAGACGTGTTGATGTTTTTCTTAACTTGAAGTTGGCCAAAAACTAGTCTCAAGTGGCCACTGGTCCCTAAGATTCCTAGCAGTTTACACTGAAAACAAACAACCCAACCAGTATCCAATTCAACTGAAACAGGAGGTTCCTACAAAAAAATTGGAGAGCTCTTTTCAAACGTGAAGCGTTAAACTTGAATGAATAAATTAGGATTAAAATTGAAGAACGGATAAACTGTAAATTTAGTAAAAGTTGAATAAAATAAACAGTAAGTTATTTATTTGTCTGATTTTTTAATAGTGCACTAAAAATGTAACAAAGTAAAAAAAACTACGCTGAGCATTGAAGAGAAGAAAAACAAAGAAAATACAAAGTCTAGCAGGACAAGAGAAAGGATTTATTAGCGACGAGTTGATAAATTTACGAACGTGGTTCTTTACTAAAAAATTGGATCAATCTTCACAAACTTGTAGGATTTTCCAGCTTAAAAACGGGAACTAAAGCCCACAACAAAATATTTCAAGCTCTGGAAACAAAAAACTACAACAACAACGTAAGAAACTAAACTACGAGTTGTTGAATGACAAATCCGCAACGCGTTGGATCCAAAATATAGTTAAATTATGTATTATCAACCACTTTCACTGATCATTCATACATCATACATACTTAGGTGAGGAAAGGTGAAGGGAGGAACGAAGATAGCCACAAATCTTGTAGGTTTTATTACTTCGAGTGTACATATAAAAAAAAATCGCGTATCACCGAATCGATATCCGCCTGATCGCGTTTGGTAGTAGAAAAAAATTTAAAACAGAAATACAAAAAAAAACGGTAAATTACAAAAAAGAAGGTCTACTCTTGTAGACGGAATAGTATGGTAAACTAGGGCAGGTAGCAACTAGAACATGTGTACGAAACACTATCAATAGTGATGATTATCAAAACTAATCTGAATATAAAACATCAGAAATAGCTAAACGAATCTTCCCGAGGAAGGACAACAAACAATAATAACCTCCCAAAGATGAGAAGACCAGCTCCTTCGACCGGAACAGATATTGCCTACGCTATTGTAAAATTTAGAACAAAAATATCAATTTGGTATAAGAGTTTCAAGGTAGTAAAAAGGTTTTGAGCACAAAAAACTAACAAAGAACTAAGGATGGAAGAGATAAATTTGGAAAATAAGAGGTTAACCACGCGGGTCGCCTCCAACGAAATCACTAGAAAAAAAATACTGAATTTGGAATACCGTGAATAAAAATAATGAACGAAATACTTACAAAATCATAACACTGATTTTAATTGGATAAAATAATCACCAAATTTAGAACAACAAGAAAAATCACAAGACTGCTCAAGAACAACCCGTCTGCAACAACGGCTCGGACGAGAAAGAGGAAGAACCAGACGCGCATACTCCCTAAGTTAGCGCTTCAATCAAGTGTCATACGCACGTACTATTTTACAAAATCAGTGCGAATCTGTTACATAGATGGCGACATGGGTATGCAATGGAAAAACAATTGTACAAAAAAAAGACGTCAGACGAAATTTTTGTAACAAAATAAGTCAAAATTACCACATTCTGAGCAGTTTCAAAGTATCGCAAATTACATAAATCTATCCAATACAACATAATACGCATGAATCCATCCTCAAATGCACAAAATTTTGGGTTTCCAGCGAGTTGTCAGCGTTTTTTCTAAGTCTCGTTGAGAAATTTTTGATTCTGTTAATCTGCTCAGAAGCAAGGTTTTGCTCCAAAAGTGCGTTATATGGCAGAATCTTGCACCAAATACATCATATTTCGTGTTCTTAGAGTGCTATTTGCAGTTTAACAAACTTTGGAATAAGTCGGAATCACGCTTTTCCGCGCAGATTTTCACAATCAAAAAGTTCATATTCCTATCCAGGATCTCATAATATGTATGAATCTATCGACAAAAGCATCGTATCTCGTGTTTTCAGAGCGCTATCTGCAGTTATATGAAGTTTGAAATGAGTCAAAATTACCACATTCTGAGCAGTTTCAAAGTATCACAAATCACATAAATCTATCCAATACAACATGATACGCATGAATCCATCCTCAAATGCACAGAATTTTGCGTTTCCAGCGAGTTATCAGCGTTCTTCCTGTGTCTCGTTGAGAAATTTTTGATTCTGTAAATCTGCTCAGAAGCAAGATTTTGCTTCAAAAATGCGTTATATGGCAGAATCTAGCACCAAATACATCATATCTTGTGTTCTTAGAGTGCAATTCGCAGTTTTGCAAACTTTGGAATAAGTCAAGATCACGCTTTTCCGCGCAGATTTTCACAATCAAAAAGTCCATATTCCTATCCAGGACCTCATATTATGTATGAATCCATCGACAAAAACATCGTATCTCGTGTTTTCAGAGCGCTACCTGCAGTTATATGAAGTTTGAAATAAGTCAAAACTTTCACATTCTGAGCAGTTTCAAAGTATCGCAAATCACATAAATCTATCCAATACAACATAATACGCATGAATCCGTCTACAAATGCACTAAATTTTGCGTTTCCAGCGAGTTATCAGCGTTTTTTCTGAGTCTCGTTGAGAATTCTTTGATTTTGTAAATCTGTTCAGAAGCAAGATTTTGCTTCAAAAATGCGTTATATGGCAGAATTTAGCACCAAATACATCATATTTCGTGTTTTTAGAGTGCTATTTGCAGTTTTACAAACTTTGGAATAAGTCGAGATCACGCTTTTCCGCGCAGATTTTCACAATCAGAAAGTTCGTAGTCCTATCCGGGACCGCATAATATGTATGAATCCATCGACATTAACATCGTGTCTCGTGTTTTCAGAGCGCAATCTGCAGTTAAATGAAGTTTGAAATAAGTCAAAATTACCACATTCTGAGCAGTTTCAAAGTATCGCAAATCACATAAATCTATCCAATACAACATAAGACGCATGAATCCGTCCTCCAATGCACAAAATTCTGCGTTTCCAGCGATTTATCAGCGTTTTTTCTGAGTCTCGTTGAGAAATTTTTGATTCTGTAAATCTGCTCAGAAGCAAGATTCTCCTTCAAAAATGCGTTATATGGCAGAATCTAGCACCAAATACATCATATTTTGTGTTTTTAGAGTGCTATTTGCAGTTTTACAAACTTTGGAATAAGTCGAAATCACGCTCTTCCGCGCAGATTTTCACAATCAAAAAGTTCATATTCCTATCCAGGACCTTATAATATGTATGAATCTATCGATAAAAACATCGTATCTCGTGTTTCCAGAGCGCTATCTGCAGGTATATGAAGTTTGAAATGAGTCAGAATAACCACATTCTGAGCAGTTAAAAACCATGAATCCGTCCTCAAATGCAAGAAATTTTGCGTTTCCAGCGAGGTATCAGCGTTTTTCCTGAGTCTCGTTGAGAGATTTTTGATTCTGTAAATCTGCTCAGGAGCAAGATTTTGCTTCAAAAATGCGTTATATGGCAGAATCTTGCACCAAATACATCATATTCTGTGTTTTTAGAGTGCTATTTGCAGTTTTACAAACTTTGGAATAAGTCGAGATCACGCTTCTACGCGCAGATTTTTACAATCAAAAAGTTCATATTCCTATCCAGGACCTCATAATATGTATGAATCCATCGACAAAGACATCGTATCTCGTGTTTTCAGAGCGCTATCTGCAGTTATATGAAGTTTGAAATAAGTCAAAATTACCACATTCTAAGCAGTTTCAAAGTATCGCAAATCACATAAATCTATCCAATACAACATAATACGCATGAATCCGTCCTCAAATGCACTAAATTTTGCGTTTCCAGCAAGTTATCAGCGTTTTCTCTGAGTCTCGTTGAGAGACTTTTGATTCTGTAAATCTGCTCAGAAGCAAGATTTTGCTCCAAAAATGCGTTATAAGGCAGAATCTAGCACCAAATACATCATATTTCGTGTTTTTAGAGTGCTATTTGCAGTTTTACAAACTTTGGAACAAGTCGAGATCACGCTTTTCCGCGCAGATTTTCACAATCAAAAAGTTCATATTCCTATCAAGGACCTCAAAATATGTATGAATCCATTGACAAAAACATCGTATCTCGTGTTTTCAGAGCGCTATCTGCAGTTATATGAAGTTTGGAATAAGTCAAAATTACCACATTCTGAGCAGTTCCAAACTATCGCAAATCACATAAATATATCCAATACAACATAATACGCATGAATCCGTCCTCAAATGCACAAAATTTTGCGTTTCCAGCGAGTTATCAGCGTTTTTCCTGAGTCTCGTTGAAAAATTTTTGATTCTGTAAATCTGCTCTGAAGCAAGATTTTGCTTCAAAAATGCGTTATATGGCAAAATTTAGCACCATATACATCATATTTCGTGTTTTTAGAGTGCTATTTGCAGTTTTACAAACTTTGGAATAAGTCGAGATCACGCTTTTCCGCGCAGATTTTCACAATCAGAAAGTTTGTACTCCTATCCAGGACCTCATAATATGTATGAATCCATCGACAAAAACATCGTATCTCGTGATTTCAGAGCGCTATCTGCAGTTATATGAAGTTTAAAATAAGTCAAAATTACCACATTCCGAGCAGTTTCAAAGCATCGCAAATCACATAAATCTATCCAATACAACATTATACGCATGAATCCGTCCTCAAATGCACAAAATTCTGCGTTTCCAGCGAGTTATCAGCGTTTTTTTCTGAGTCTTGTTGAGCTATATTTGATTCTGTAAATCTGCTCAGAAGCAAGATTTTGCTTCAAAAATGCGTGATATGGCTGAATCTAGCACCAAATACATCATATTTTGTGTTTTCAGAGTGCTATTTGCAGTTCCACAAACTTTGGAATAAGACGAGATCACGCTTTTTCGCGCAGATTTTCACAATCACAAAGTTCATATTCCTATCCAGGACCTCATAATATGCATGAATCCATCGATAAAAACATCGTATCTCGTGTTTTCAGAGCGCCATCTGCAGTTATATAAAGTTTGGATTAAGTCAAAATTAACACATTCTGAGCAGTTTCAAAGTATCGCAAATCACATTAATCTATCCAATACAACATAATACGCATGAATCCGTCCTCAAATGCACAATATTTCGCGTTTCCAGCAAGTTATTAGCGTTTTTTCTTTGTCTCGTTGAGAGATTTTTGATTTAGTAAATCTGCTCAGAAGCAAGATTAAGCTTCAAAAATGCGTTATATGGCAGAATCTAGCACCAAATACATCATATTTCGTGTTTTCAGAGTGCTACTTGCAGTTTAACAAACTTTGGAATAAGTCGAGATCAGGCTTCTCCGCGCAGATTTTCACAGTCAAAAAGTTCATATTCCTGTCCAGGACTTCATAATATGTATGAATCCATCGACAAAAACATCGTATCTTGTATTTTCAGAGCGCTATCTGCAGTTATATGGAGTTTAAAATGAGTCAAAATTACCACATTCTGAGCAGTTTCAAAGTATCGCAAATCACATAAATCCATCCAATACAACATAAAACGCATGAATCCGTCCTCAAATGCAAAAAATTCTGCGTTTCCAGCGAGGTATCAGCGTTTTTTCTGAGTCTCGTTGAGAGATTATTGATTCTGTAAATCTGCTCAGAAGCAAGATTTTGCTTCAAAAATGCGTTATATGGCAGAATCTAGCACCAAATACATCATATTTCGTGTTTTTAGAGTGCTATTTGCAGTTTTACAAACTTTGGAATAAGTCGAGATCACGCTTTTCCGCGCAGACTTTCACATTCAAAAAATTCATATTCCTATCCAGGACCTCATAATATGCATGAATCCATCGACAAAAACATCGTATCTCGTGTTTTCAGAGCGCTATCTGCAGTTATATGAAGTTTGAAATAAGTCAAAATTACCACATTCTGAGCAGTTTCAAACTATCGCAAATCACATAAATCTATCCAATACAACATAATACGCATGAATCCGTCCTCAAATGCACAAAATTTTGCGTTTCCAGCGAGTTATCAGCGTTTTTCCTGAGTCTCGTTGAAAAATTTTTGATTCTGTAAATCTGCTCTGAAGCAAGATCTTGCTTCAAAAATGCGTTATATGGCAAAATTTAGCACCATATACATCATATTCCGTGTTTTTAGAGTGCTATTTGCAGTTTTACAAACTTTGGAATAAGTCGAGATCACGCTTTTCCGCGCAGATTTTCACAATCAAAAAATTCATATTCCCATCCAGGACCTCATAATATGTATGATTTCATCGACAAAAAAATCGTATCTCGTGTTTTCAGAGCGCTATGTGCAGTTATATGAAGTTTGAAATAAGTCAAAATTACCACATTCTGAGCAGTTTCAAAGTATCGCAAATAACATAAATCTATCCAATACAACATAATACGCATGAATCCGTCCTCAATTGCACAAAATTCTGCGTTTTCAGCGAGTTATCAGCGTTCTTTCTGAGTCTCGTTGAGAAATTTTTGATTCTGTAAATCTGCTCAGAAGCAAGATTTTGCTTAAAAAATGAGTTATATGGCAGAATTTAGCACCAAATACATCATATTTCGTGTTTTTAGAGTGCTATTTGCAGTTTTACAAATTTTGGAATAAGTCTAGATCACGCTTTTCCGCGCAGACTTTCACAATCAGAAAGTTCGTATTCCTATCCAGGACCTCATAATATGTATGAATCCATCGACAAAAACATCGTATCTCGTGTTTTCAGAGCGCTATCTGCAGGTATATGAAATTTGAGATAAGTCAAAATTACCACAATCTGAGTAGTTTCAAAGTATCCCAAATAACATAAATCTATTCAATACAACATAATACGCATGAATCCGTTTTAAAATGCAAAAAATTTAGCGTTTGCAGCGAGTTATCAGCGTTTTTCCTGAGTCCCGTTGAGAAACTTTTGATTTTGTTAATCTGCTCAGAAGCAAGATTTTGCTTCAAAAGTGCGTTATATGGCAGAATCTAGCACCAAATACATCATATTTCTTTTTTTTAGAGTGCTATTTGCAGATTTACAAACTTAGGAATAAGTCGAGATCACGCTTTTCCGCGCAGATTTTCACAATCAAGAAGTTCATATTCCTATCCAGAACCTCATAATAGGTATGAATCCATCGACAAAAACATCGTATCTCGTGTTTTCAGAGCGCTATCTGCAGTTATATGAAGTTTGAAATAAGTCAAAATTACCACAATCTGAGTAGTTTCAAAGTATCCCAAATAACATAAATCTATCCAATACAACATAATACGCATGAATTCGTCCTCAAATGCACAAAATTTTGCGTTTCCAGCGAGTTATCAGCGTTTTTTCTGAGTCTCGTTGAGAAATTTTTGATTCTGTAAATCTGCTCGGAAGCAAGATTTTGCTTAAAAAATGCGTTATATGGCAGAATTCAGCACCAAATACATCATAATTCCTGCTTTTAGAGTGCTATTTGCAGTTTTACAAACTTTGGAATAAGTCGAGATCACGCTTTTCCACGTAGATTTTCACATTCAAAAAATTCATATTCCTATCCAGGACCTCATAATATGTATGAATCCATCGACAAAAACATCGTATCTCGTGTTTTCAGAGCGCTATCTGCATTTATATGAAGTTTGAAATAAGTCCAAATTACCACATTCTGAGCAGTTTCAAAGTATCGTAAGTCACATGAATCTATCCAATACAACATAAGACGCGAGAATCCGTCCTCAAATGCACAAAATTCAGCGTTTCCAGCGAGTTATGAGCGTTTTTCCTGAGTCTCGTTGAGAAATTTTCGATTCTGGAAATCTGCTCAGAAGCAAGATTTTGCTTCAAAAATGCGTTATATGGCGGAATCTAGCACCAAATACATCATATTTCGTGTTTTTAGAGTGCTATTTGCAGTTTTACAAACTTTGGAATAAGTCGAGATCATGCTTTCCCGCGCAGATTTTCACAATCAGAAAGTTCGTATTTCTCTCCAGGACCTCATGATATGTATGAGTCCATCGACAAAAACATCGTATCTCGTGTTTTCAGAGCGCTATCTGCAGGTATATGAAATTTGAAATAAGTCAAAATTACCACATGCTGAGCAGATTCAAAGTATCGCAAATCACATAAATCTATCCAATACAACATAATACGCATGAATCCGTCCTCAAATGCAGAAAATTTTGCGTTCCCAGCGAGTTATCAGCGTTTTTTCTGAGTCTCGTTGAGAGCTTTTTGATTCTGTAAATCTGCTCAGAAGTAAGATTTTGCTTCAAAAATGCGTTATATGGCAGAATTTAGCATCAAATACATCATATTTCGTGTTTTTAGAGTGCTATTTGTAGTTTTACAAACTTTGGAATAATTCGAGATCACGCTCTTCCGCGCAGATTTTCACAATCAAAAAGTTCATATTCCTATCCAAGACCTCATAATATGTATGAATCCATCGACAAAAACATCGTATCTCGTGTTTTCAGAGCGCTATCTGCAGTTATATGAAGTTTGAAATAAATCAAAATTACCATATTCTGAGCAGTTTCAAAGTATCGCAAATCACATAAATCTATCCAATACAACATAATACGCATGAATCCGTCCTTAAATGCACAAAATTTTGCGTTTCCAGCGAGTTTTTAGCGTTTATTCTGTCTCGTTAAGAAATTTTTGATTCTGCAAATCCGCTCAGAAGCAAGATTTTGCTTCAAAAATGCGTTATATGGCAGAATCTAGCACCAAATACATCATATTTCGTGTTTTTAGAGTGCTATTTGCAGTTCAACAAACTTTGGAATAGGTCGAGATCACGCTTTCCCGCGCAGATTTCCACAATCAAAAAGTTCATATTCCTATCCAGGACCTCATAATATGTAACAAAAACATCGTATCTCGTGTTTTCAGAGCGCTATCTGCAGTTATGTGAAGTTTGAAATAAGTCAAAATTTCCACATTCTGAGCAGTCTCAAAGTATCGCAAATCACATAAATCTATCCAATACAACATAATACGCATGAATCCGTCCTCAAATGCAGAAAATTTTGCGTTTCCAGCGAGTTATCAGCGTTTTTTCTGAGTCTCGTTGACGAATTTTTGATTCTGTAAATCTGCTCAGAAGCAAGATTTTGCTTAAAAAATGCGTTATATGGCAGAATTTAGCACCATAAACATCATATTTCGTGTTTTCAGTGTGCTATTTGTAGTTTTACAAACTTTGGAATGAGTCGAGATCACGCTTCTCCGTGCCGATTTTCACAATCAAAAAGTTCATACTCCTATCCAGGACCTCATAATATATATGAATCCATCGACAAAAACATCGTATCTCGTGTTTTCAGAGCGCTATCTGCAGTTATATGGAATTTGAAATAAGTCAAAATTACCATATTCTAAGCAGTTTCAAAGTATCGCAAATCACATAAATCTATCCAATACAACATAATACGCATGAATCCGTCCTCAAATGCACAAAATTTTGCATTCCAGCGAGTTATCCGCGTTTATTCTGTTTTGTTGAGGAATTTTTAATTCTGTAAATCTACTCAGAAGCAAGATTCTGTTTCAAAAATGCGTTATATGGCAGAATCTAGCACCAAATACATCATATTTCGTGTTTTTAGAGTGCTATTTGCAGTTTTACAAACTTTGGAATGAGTCGAGATCACGCATTCCCGCGCGGATCTTCAAAACAAAAAGTTCATATTCATATCCAGGACCTCATAATATGTATGAATCCATCGACAAAAACATCGTATCTCGTGTTTTCAGAGCGCTATCTGCAGTTATATGAAGCTTGAAATAAGTCAAAATTACCACATTCTGAGCAGTTTCAAAGTATCGCAAATCACATAAATCTATCCAATACAACATAATACGCATGAATCCGTCTTTAAATGCACAAAATTTTGCGTTTCCAGCGAGTTATCAGCGATTTTTCTGAGTAATTTTTGATTCTGTAAATCTGCTCGGAAGCAAGATTTTGCTTTAAAATTGCGTTATATGGCAGAATCCAGCACCAAATACATCATATTTCGTGTTCTTAGAGTGCTATTTGCAGTTCTACGAACTTTGGAATAAGTCGAGATCACGCTTTTCCGCGCAGATTTCCATAATCAAAAAGTCCATATTCCTATCCAAGACCTCATAATATGTATGAATCCATCGACAAAAACATCGCCTCGTGTTTTCAGAGCGCTATTTGCAGTTATATGAAGTTTGAAATAAGTCAAAATAACCACATTCCGAGCAGTTTCAAAGTATCGCAAATCACATAAATCTATCAGATACAACATAATACGCATGAATCCGTCCTCAAATGCACAAAATTTTGCGTTTCCAGCGAGTTATCAGCGATTTTTCTGAGTCTCGTTGAGGAATTTTTGATTCTGTAAATTTGCTCAGAAACAAGATTTTGCTTCAAAAATGCGTTATATGGCAGAATTTAGCACCATATACATCATATTTCGTGTTTTTTGACCGCTATTTGCAGTTCTACAAACTTTGGAATAAGTCGAGATCACGCTTTTCCGCGCAGATTTTCGCAATCAAAAAGTACATATTCCTATCCAGGACCTCATAATATGTTTGAATCCATCGACAAAAACATCGTATCTCGTGTTTTCAGAGCGCTATCTGCAGTTATATGAAGTTTGAGATAAGTCAAAATAACCACATTCCGAGCAGATTCAAAGTATCGCAAATCACATAAATCTATCAAATACAACATAATACGCATGAATCCGTCCTCAAATGCACAAAATTTTGCGTTTCCAGCAAGTTATCAGCGATTTTTCTGAGTCTTGTTGAGAAATTTTTGATTCTGTAAATCTGCTCAGAAGCAAGATTTTGCTCCAAAAATGCGTTATGTGGCAGAATCTAGCACCAAATACATCATATTTTGTGTTTTTAGAGTGCTATTAGCAGTTTTACAAACTTTGGAATAAGTCGAGATCACGCTTTTCCGTGCAGATTTTCACAATCAAAAAGTTTATACTCCTATCCAGGACCTCATAATATGTACATATGAATCCATCGACAAAAACATCGTATCTCGTGTTTTCAGAGCGCTATCTGCAGTTATATGGAATTGGAAATAAGTCAAAATTACCATATTCTAAGCAGTTTCAAAGTATCGCAAATCACATAAATCTATCCAATACAACATAATACGCATGAATCCGTCCTCAAATGCACAAAATTTTGCATTCCAGCAAGTTATCCGCGTTTATTCTGTCTCGTTGAGAAATTTTGGATTCTGTAAATCTGCTCAGAAGCAAAATTTTGCTTCAAAAATGCGTTATATGGCGGAATTTAGCACCAAATACATCATATTTTGTGTTTTTGGAGTGCTATATGCAGTTTTACAAACTTTGAAATAACTCGAGATCACGCTTCTCCGCGCAGATTTTCACAATCAAAAAGTTCATATTCCTTCCCAGGACCTCATAATATGTATGAATCCATCGACAAAAACATCGTATCTCGTGTTTTCAGAGCGCTATCTGCAGTTATATGAAGTTTGAAATAAGTCAGAATTACCACATTCTGAGCAGTTTCAAAGTATCGCAAATCACATAAATCTATCCAATACAACATAATACGCATGAATTTGTCCTCAAATGCAAATAATTTTGCGTTTCCAGCGAGTTATCAGCGTTTTTCCTGAGTCTCGTTGAGAAATTTTTGATTCTGTAAATCTGCTCAGAAGCAGGATTCTGCTCCAAAAATGCGTTATATGGCAGAATTTCGCACCAAATACATCATATTTCGTGTTTTTAGAGTGCTATTTGCACTTTTACAAACTTTGGAATAAGTCGAGATCACGCTTTTCCGCGCAGACTTTCACAATCAAAAAGTTCATATTCCTATCCAGGACCTCATAATATGTATGAATCCATCGACAAAAACATCGTATCTCGTGTGTTCAGAGCGCTATCTGCAGTTATATGAAGTTTGAAATAAGTCAAATTTACCACATTCTGAGCAGATTCAAAGTATCGCAAATCACATAAATCTATCCAATACAACATAATACGCATGAATCCGTCCTCAAATGCAGGAAATTCTGCGTTTCCAGCGAGTTATCAGCGTTTTTTCTGAGTCTCGTTGAGAGCTTTTTGATTCTGTAAATCTGCTCAGAAGCAAGATTTTGCTTCAAAAATGCGTTATATTGCAGAATTCAGCACCAAATACATCATATTTCGTGTTTTTAGAGTGCTATTTGTAGTTTTACAAACTTTGGAATAATTCGAGATCACGCTTTCCCGCGCAGATTTTCACAATCAAAAAGTTCATACTCCTATCCAGGACCTCATAATATGTATGAATCCATCGACAAAAACATCGTATCTCGTGTTCTCAGAGCGCTATCTGCAGTTATATGGAATTTGAAATAAGTCAAAATTACCATATTCTAAGCAGTTTCAAAGTATCGCAAATCACATAAATCTATCCAATACAACATAATACGCATGAATCCGTCCTCAAATGCACAAAATTTTGCATTCCAGCGAGTTATCCGCGTTTATTCTGTCTCGTTGAGAAATTTTGGATTCTGTAAATCTGCTCAGAAGCAAGATTTTGCTTCAAAAATGCGTTATATGGCGGAATTTAGCACCAAATACATCATATTTTGTGTTTTTGGAGTGCTATATGCAGTTTTACAAACTTTGAAATAACTCGAAATCACGCTCCTCCGCGCAGATTTTCACAATCAAAAAGTTCATATTCCTTTCCAGGACCTCATAATATGTATGAATCCATCGACAAAAACATCGTATCTCGTGTTTTCAGAGCGCTATCTGCAGTTATATGAAGTTTGAAATAAGTCAGAATTACCACATTCTGAGCAGTTTCAAAGTATCGCAAATCACATAAATCTATCCAATACAAAATAATACGCATGAAGCCGTCCTCGAATGCAAAAAAATTTGCGATTCATGCTTTTTTTTTGAGTCTTGTTGAGAAATTTTTGATTCTGTTAATCTGCTCAGAAGTAAGATTTTGCTTCAAAAATGCGTTATCTGGCAGAATATAGCACCAAATACATCATATTTCGTGTTTTTAGGGTGCTATTTGCAGTTTTACAAACTTTGGAATAAGTCGAAATCACGCTCTTCCGCGCAGATCTTCACAATCAAAAAGTTCATATTCCTATCCAAGACCTCAAAATCTGTATGAATCTATCGCTAAAAACATCGTATCTCGTGTTTTCAGAGCGCTATCTGCAGTTATATGAAGTTTGAAATTATACCTTTTCCTATTTCCAAGGTGGCATTGGGAAATTAAAAAAGGTAATGTTTCTTCACTATTTGGTAGCAAAAACTTAATGTACTGCTGATTGACACTAAATTCAAGTAATGGAATATCCTACCTTGGAAGTGAAGACCCAGGCTAGCTATTAATAATGGCACTAGAAATATTTTACCTGAAAAATAGGAAATGGGCGCCACTCCCAGGGAATGATCAAAGGAGAAAAAGGTACTATTCTGGGAGACAATAGCGACAGCAAAGAAGAAATAAAGCATAGACGTCGAAATCAATTATAAATAAAATTAATATTAACTTAAAGCAAAGAATTCCAAAAATTATAATTCAAAAAATTTGTAACTTACGAAAATGATTGAAGCTATTATACAAAAAAATCTCACTGCAACAACCGAAAGGGAACTGGAGAGCACGTCACAGACGTTCAAAATTACGTTACAAAAACTAGCTAAATATCCTCTTCAGGCGGAACTCAAGACTAGTAGCGGCAGAGAAGATAGATGTCGAATTGGTAGCCACAAAAACAACGTCAGACAAGAACGTTCCCTGAATTAAGTGAAGCTGATCTTGCGTCTTATAGGGCTTTGATAAATACCCAACGGTCCTTGAAGATGTTAAGGTTTGCCGTGCGCTTGGTCGTCAACTTCGGGAGATATTATTGTTCTTCTTAATTTCGTAGACGTGTTGATGTTTTTCTTAACTTGAAGTTGGCCAAAAACAAGTCTCAAGTGGCCACTGGTCCCTTAGATTCCTAGCAGTTTACACTGAAAACAAACAACCCAACCAGTATCCAATTCAACTGAAACAGGAGGTTCCTACGAAAAAATTGGAGAGCTCTCTTCAAACGTGAAGCGTTAAACTTGAATGAATAAATTAAGATTCAAATTGAAAAACGGATAAACTGTAAATTTAGTAAAAGTTAAATAAAATAAACAGTAAGTTATTTATTTGTCTGATTTTTGAATAGTGCACTAAAAATATAACAAAGTAAAAAAAAACTACGCTGAGCATTAAAGAGAAGAAAAACAAAGAAAATACGAAGTCTAGCTGGACAAGAAAAAGGATTTATTAGCGACAAGTCGATAAATTTACGAACGTGGTTCGTTACTAAAAAATTGAATCAATCTTCACAAACACGTAGGTTTTTCCAGCTTAAAAACGGGAACTAAAGCCCACAACAAAATATTTTAAGCTCTGGAAGCAAAAAACTACAAAAACAACGTAAGAAACTAAACTACGAGTTGTTGAATGACAAATCCGCAACGCGTTGGATCCAAAATATAGTTAAATTATGTATTATCAACCACTTTCACTGATCATTCATACATCATACATATTGCCTACGCTATTGTAAAATTTAGAACAAAAATATCAATTTGGTATAAAAGTTTCAAGGTAGTAAAAAGGTTTTGAGCACAAAAAACTAACAAAGAACTAAGGATGGAAGAGATAAATTTGGAAAATAAGAGGTTAACCACGCGGGTCGCCTCAAACGAAATCACTAGAAAAAAAATACTGAATTTGGAATAACGTGAATAAAAATAATGAACGAAATACTTACAAAATCATAACACTGATTTTAATTGGATAAAATAATCACCAAATTTAGAACAACAAGTAAAATCACAAGACTGCTCAAAAACAACCCGTCTGCAACAACGGCTCGGACGAGAAAGAGGAAGAACCAGACGCGCATACTCCCTAAGTTAGCGCTTCAATCAAGTGTCATACGCACGTACTATTTTACAAAATTAGTGCGAATCTGTTACATAGATGGCGACATGGGTATGCAATGGGAAAACAATTGTACAAAAAAAAGACGTCAGACGAAATTTTTGTAACACTGCCCCTCCACGAAAAAGGAATTTTTCTTGAAGAGAAAAATTTCTAAGAATAGGGACGAAATAGGAGGTAGCAAATTATAAATTGGGGTCGATTTGGGACGTAACGAAATATGTGTAGAAAGAATTAAAAAAAAAAAAATGTAGAATATTTTGTAACAAAACTATTGATTTGAAGAATTATCATCATCAGAAGGATTAGGCTTTAGGTCTTTTATGTGCCAACGTCCTAAGTCGCGGCCATTTAGGTCGTGAAGTTGATAAACTAATTTAGAAATTTTCTTGTGTATTACACAAGGAATGTATTTAGGAGCTAAAGAGGCCGAGAAATGTTTGGTAGCATCAGAAAGTACGTAATTACGTTTCCAAACTGAATCACCTACAAAGGATTCTAAAGAACGTCTACGAAGGTTATAACGTTTAGCGGAGCGGTCATATGAAGATATAATTTTCTTCTGAACTAGTTGGAAATTAGTATGCAATTCTTTAAATGAATTAGCATAAGTAGCTGGAGTATCAGATTAAATGGTATCAGGTGGAGTGGAGTGAAAAGTTCTGGATAAGGGTACGTGACGGCCAAAGTTAAGATATGCTGGAGTAAAACCAGTAACTTCGTGAACAGAAGTACGTATTGCTTGACCAATTTGGGGTAAATTTACATCCCAAGCGCGGTGGTTGTCTTTAATAAAGGATCGAATAGCGGTTTTAATGATTCTATTGGTGCGTTCTACAAAATTTACTTGCGGGTGGTATTTAGCATTGTACCAAAGTTTTGGAACTTGATATTTTTTCAGCAAACGACGAAACTCGTTACAATTGAACTGAGTACCATTATCACAAATTACAATTTGAGGGACTCCAAAGAGAAGAAAGACATCACGTTCTAGAATAGAAGTAATACTTTCAGAATTAGCTTGACGAAGTGGAAATAATAAAGGAAATCTTGAAAAGCAATCTGATACTACTAATAAATGCATATTCCCATGTGATGAACGAGGAAAAGGACCCATTAAATCAATGGCGATGGCCTGCCAAGGATAGTTAATTTTCTCAGGCCCTCCCATATGGCCTAAAGAAGGTAATTGAGGAGGTTTTTGAGCTAAACAAATTTTACATTGTGTTACAAATCGGTGTACGGAACGTCTCATACCGGGCCAATAGTATGTTTCGGAAAGACGACGAAGGGTTTTAAATACGCCAAAATGACCAGAAGTAGTAGCAGAGTGAGCTTCTTCAAGAATTTCATCCCCGAGATCTGAGGGAACGACTATTTTCCATGGAGATAAATTGACAGCACGGTTCCGCGGAACAAGTTTATAAATTGTATGGTCCTCTACACGCCATCTTGGATAATCAGAAGGAGAAGCAAGAATTGAAGTACGAAGATTTATATACCATGGATCTGAGTTATCAGCTGATACAAATAAAGTTGAAATTGTTAATGGAGCACGTGAAAGAGCATCTGGGACAGTATTTAGTTTTCCAGGTCTATGTAAAAGTTGAAAATCAAACTGTTGAAGCTTAACAGCCCAACGAGCAAGCTTACCTGTGGGATCCTGCATTCTCATAAGCCATAGTAGTGAATGATGGTCAGTAATAACAGTAAAAGAAGTACCTACGACATAAGGACGAAATTTGGTAATAGCGAAAAGAACGGCTAAACATTCGCGTTCAGTAACTGAGTAATTACGTTCAGTGCGCGTAAGAGTACGACTTGCATAAGCAATGGCATGTTCTTCGTCAGAGGAATCTTGAGATAATACAGCGACTATGCCGTAATTTGAAGCATCAGTTTGAATAGTAGAGGTTTCGTAGAATATGGACTAGCCAAAACAGGTGAAGAAGTGAGTGAAGATTTTTATTTATCAAAAGCTTGAAGAGCTTCTTGATCCCAAGTAACAATATTGGATTTGCGTTTTCCTTTAGTTAAAGCAGTGATAGGAGCTAAAAGACATGAAAATTGAGGTACAAAACGCCGATACCAGGAAGCTAAACCTAAAAATCGTTTAATTTCCGTAACTGTTCGTGGTAAAGGGTAGTTATTAATGGCGGCAACCTTGTCTGGGTCGGAACGTCATCCTTGTTTGTCAACTACGAAGCCAAGATAATTCAAAGAGGGTTTACAAAATTCACATTTTCCAAAGTTGATAGTAAGACCTGCATTTTTTAGTCGATTAAGAATGTCAGAGCACTGACAAGTGTTCTTCGAAGGTGGAAGTACAAATTATAATGTCGTCCAAATAAACGAAAACAGACTTATGTAAAAGTGGACCAAGAACGGCATCCATTAATCTTGGCAAGGCTTGAGGAGCATTTGTAAGACCGAAAGCGGTTCGCGTGAACTAAAATAAACCTCGATTTGGCACGGTGAAATCGGTTTTTTCACAAGAAGCGTCATCAAGTGGAATTTGCCAGAAAGCGCTTATTGAATCAATTGAAGACAGATAGCATCGCGTAATCGATCCAAGATATCATTGACTAAAGATAAAGGATAAGCATCCTTTCTGGTAACTGAATTAGGTTTACGGCCATCTAAACAAAAACGAGGCTCTCCGGATTTTTTCTTCACGATTAGAACAGGGGACGGCCAAGCACTTTTTGAAGGACGTACTACATCGAGTGCAAGCATTTTATCTAATTCTTGATGCAAGATGGACAACATAGCCGGAGAGACAGAATGATATCGTTATTTAATAGGAGTAGCATCGCCAGTATCAATGGAATACGTAAGACAATGAGTGCATCCAAGAGGTTTTGAGCCAAGTTCTTTGAAAGAATCTATGACTACTTGTAGAGCAGCAGTTTGAGAAGTAGTTTATTCGGTAGAATCATGTAGTGAACCAAGAGCATTAATAGTCGGCCTAGAATTCCATGAATTATCTTTGAAATTGACATGAATATTAAAAGTTTGCCAGAAATCGGTACCCAATATGACAGATTGTTCAAGGGCAGGAACTATTAAAAAGTTTATATGATGAGTGACTGAATCTGCAGTGATAGGAACGGTAACTTTTCCATTGACTTGTTGAGAAGCACCATCTGCAGTAGTTACAGTAGGTTCTTTGGGAGGTATAAGGGGTATATTATTAGCAGAAAGTGAAGAAATGCCTTTATTTCCTAGTACAGAAACGTTAGCACCCGAATCTAATAGAGCGACAACAGGAGTTTTTCCGAAAAGAATTCTAACAAAAGGTCGCGAGTCTAAATTAGGATGATGGATAATAGGCTAAATGGTAGGACTCTTACAGAATTTAGCTACAGTTTTCAGCCAGTCATTCCAAGCTGAACGGTCAGTCTTAATAAAAGATCGTGTGCGTCGGCGACTGAAACAACGCGATCCGATTCGTTTTTTGAACAATGTGGGCATGTAAAACGAGTGACATTTTTATAACCGCAACTATAACAATGCTTATTATGAGGCTTTGGGCATTGAGGCGCTAAATGATTTGGAACACCACAATTATAACACTTACAAGTATTTTGATTTTTAGAAGGTGTCGTGTGCACAGTATTCACACGAGAAGAAGATGCAACGGGACGTTGGTGAGCTAACTCTGGCTCTAGTAATTTATTTGTACGAGAAGGTGGAGGTTTGGACTTTTCAACCCTATGTTCTGTGTTTTCTTTGAGTTTACAAACACTAATAAGATGTTCGATGGTAGGAGATTGTAAAACGGCGATATCCTGCTGAAAGCGAGGCTGTTAATTCCGTAAAACCAAAGTAAGAAAAGATTTTGCATCTGGTTTAATTTGTAAGCGGCTACACAACGATTTCAAAACAGCAACAAAAAGTTCGGTTTTTTCATCAATACCCTGAGTACGAGATTGTATTTCTTGCCAAAGTTCGGATTCATAATCTGATGGAAGAAAAGCTTGTCTTAAGCGATAACATAAATTATCCCATGTTTGAATATCATCTCGAATTGCACGAAACCAAATTAAAGCAGTTGTAGTAAATAGTTCGCTAGCATGTTTAGGTAAATTAGCTAAAGAAACACCTCGAGAAGTAGCTAGTTCTGTTACACGTTCTAAAAAAGAGTTAACACTGCCGGTACCATCGAATTTTGAATTCCATTTATGGACGTCAGGAACTAAAGACCAAGTAGGTTGTAAATTATTTGTTAACGGTGAAACGACTGGAGATGGAACAGTCAAATCAAAAATAGGTTGTCGTAGAGATAGACGTTGTGGTGGTGCATTTAAAGGTTGTGAAAAACCGTAAGAAGAATAATTTGGGGTGTCAATCAAAGTTTGATGTTATACTGGGGTCGGTGGTGTGGAATTTGGTAAGGATACGTATCGATTATTGAAAGAAATAAGATCGGCTTCAGCCAAAGGAGCTTGTAATCGCAAAAAGTTGTCGAGCTGTGTTCGCAAATCAGCTATAAGAGCTAATAGGTTTGGACAAGGTTGAACTGAATTTAAACGTGTAACGCGATTGTAAAGGTAATCTAATCGCAACGAAATAGCACGAGAATTATCATTATTGATTTGGGCTATCTTACCGCGTAAATCCAGTAGCTTCTGTTGACATGTCGCGTTTTCAGTGGCTGGTATATAATTGTGTGGTATAGGAGATGGATTCCCATTTATTCCTTCAACTTGCAGCAATCCTCTCAATATAGGTTTTAAATCCACCGACAAATTATTGATCTCAACACCTCGGTTTTCTAGTTCATATAAAAATTCATCCTCTGATAGGTATTCGATGCATTCGGGCTTCATCTTGGTATGTACCTCAGAAAAGTGTACTTGATTAGTGATGGCACAAAAAGGAGTTGTAGGAGTATCTTGCATATGCTAGAGGAAAAATAATAATGATAGAAAGAAAAGAGTAAGAGTAGAAGGATTTCAGCATAAATATTTCCAGTTTTCTTTCCGATGTCAAAGTTTGTACAACCAATTGGAGAAGCAAAAAAAAAAATATTAATTTGAATTGCAACAAAATTCAAGGCTGAACCAAGTTGAGGGCCCCACGTTCGGACGTCAGTGTACCTTTTCCTATTTCCAAGGTGGCATTAGGAAATTAAAAAAGGTAATGTTTCCTCACTATTTGGTGGCAAAAACCTAATGTTCTGCTGATTGACACTAAATTCAAGTAATGGAATATCCTACCTTGGAAGTGAAGACCCAGGCTAGCTATTAATAACGGCACTAGAAATATTTTACCTGAAAAATAGGAAATGGGCGCCACTCCCAGGAAATGATCAAAGGAGAAAAAGGTACTATTCTGGGAGACAATAGCGAATGCAAAAAAGAAATAAAGCATAGACGTCGAAATCAATTATAAATAAAATTAATATTAATTTAAAGCAAAGAATTCCAAAGATTATAATTCAAAAAATTTGTAACTTACGAAAATGATTGAAGCTATTATACAAAAAACTCTCACTGCAACAGCCAAAAGGGAACTGGAGAGCACGTCACAGACGTTCAAAACTACGTTACAAAAACTAGCTAAATATCCTCTTCAGGCGGAACTCAAGACTAGTATCGGCAGAGAAGATAGATGTCGAATTGGTAGCCACAAAAACAACGTCAGACAAGAACGTTCCCTGAATTAAGTGAAGTTGATCTTGCGTCTTATAGGGCTTTGATAAATACCCAACGGTCCTTGAAGATGTTAAGGTTGGCCGTGCGCTTGGTCGTCAACTTCGGGAGATATTAATGTTCTTCTTAATTTCGTAGACGTGTTGATGTTTTTCTTAACTTGAAGTTGGCCAAAAACTAGTCTCAAGTGGCCACTGGTCCCTAAGATTCCTAGCAGTTTACACTGAAAACAAACAACCCAACCAGTATCCAATTCAACTGAAACAGGAGGTTCCTACAAAAAAATTGGAGAGCTCTTTTCAAACGTGAAGCGTTAAACTTGAATGAATAAATTAGGATTAAAATTGAAGAACGGATAAACTGTAAATTTAGTAAAAGTTGAATAAAATAAACAGTAAGTTATTTATTTGTCTGATTTTTTAATAGTGCACTAAAAATGTAACAAAGTAAAAAAAACTACGCTGAGCATTGAAGAGAAGAAAAACAAAGAAAATACAAAGTCTAGCAGGACAAGAGAAAGGATTTATTAGCGACGAGTTGATAAATTTACGAACGTGGTTCTTTACTAAAAAATTGGATCAATCTTCACAAACTTGTAGGATTTTCCAGCTTAAAAACGGGAACTAAAGCCCACAACAAAATATTTCAAGCTCTGGAAACAAAAAACTACAACAACAACGTAAGAAACTAAACTACGAGTTGTTGAATGACAAATCCGCAACGCGTTGGATCCAAAATATAGTTAAATTATGTATTATCAACCACTTTCACTGATCATTCATACATCATACATACTTAGGTGAGGAAAGGTGAAGGGAGGAACGAAGATAGCCACAAATCTTGTAGGTTTTATTACTTCGAGTGTACATATAAAAAAAAATCGCGTATCACCGAATCGATATCCGCCTGATCGCGTTTGGTAGTAGAAAAAAATTTAAAACAGAAATACAAAAAAAAACGGTAAATTACAAAAAAGAAGGTCTACTCTTGTAGACGGAATAGTATGGTAAACTAGGGCAGGTAGCAACTAGAACATGTGTACGAAACACTATCAATAGTGATGATTATCAAAACTAATCTGAATATAAAACATCAGAAATAGCTAAACGAATCTTCCCGAGGAAGGACAACAAACAATAATAACCTCCCAAAGATGAGAAGACCAGCTCCTTCGACCGGAACAGATATTGCCTACGCTATTGTAAAATTTAGAACAAAAATATCAATTTGGTATAAGAGTTTCAAGGTAGTAAAAAGGTTTTGAGCACAAAAAACTAACAAAGAACTAAGGATGGAAGAGATAAATTTGGAAAATAAGAGGTTAACCACGCGGGTCGCCTCCAACGAAATCACTAGAAAAAAAATACTGAATTTGGAATACCGTGAATAAAAATAATGAACGAAATACTTACAAAATCATAACACTGATTTTAATTGGATAAAATAATCACCAAATTTAGAACAACAAGAAAAATCACAAGACTGCTCAAGAACAACCCGTCTGCAACAACGGCTCGGACGAGAAAGAGGAAGAACCAGACGCGCATACTCCCTAAGTTAGCGCTTCAATCAAGTGTCATACGCACGTACTATTTTACAAAATCAGTGCGAATCTGTTACATAGATGGCGACATGGGTATGCAATGGAAAAACAATTGTACAAAAAAAAGACGTCAGACGAAATTTTTGTAACAAAATAAGTCAAAATTACCACATTCTGAGCAGTTTCAAAGTATCGCAAATTACATAAATCTATCCAATACAACATAATACGCATGAATCCATCCTCAAATGCACAAAATTTTGGGTTTCCAGCGAGTTGTCAGCGTTTTTTCTAAGTCTCGTTGAGAAATTTTTGATTCTGTTAATCTGCTCAGAAGCAAGGTTTTGCTCCAAAAGTGCGTTATATGGCAGAATCTTGCACCAAATACATCATATTTCGTGTTCTTAGAGTGCTATTTGCAGTTTAACAAACTTTGGAATAAGTCGGAATCACGCTTTTCCGCGCAGATTTTCACAATCAAAAAGTTCATATTCCTATCCAGGATCTCATAATATGTATGAATCTATCGACAAAAGCATCGTATCTCGTGTTTTCAGAGCGCTATCTGCAGTTATATGAAGTTTGAAATGAGTCAAAATTACCACATTCTGAGCAGTTTCAAAGTATCACAAATCACATAAATCTATCCAATACAACATGATACGCATGAATCCATCCTCAAATGCACAGAATTTTGCGTTTCCAGCGAGTTATCAGCGTTCTTCCTGTGTCTCGTTGAGAAATTTTTGATTCTGTAAATCTGCTCAGAAGCAAGATTTTGCTTCAAAAATGCGTTATATGGCAGAATCTAGCACCAAATACATCATATCTTGTGTTCTTAGAGTGCAATTCGCAGTTTTGCAAACTTTGGAATAAGTCAAGATCACGCTTTTCCGCGCAGATTTTCACAATCAAAAAGTCCATATTCCTATCCAGGACCTCATATTATGTATGAATCCATCGACAAAAACATCGTATCTCGTATTTTCAGAGCGCTATCTGCAGTTATATGAAGTTTGATTTAAGTCAGAATTACTACATCCTGAGCAGTTTCAAAGTATCGCAAATCACATAAATCTATCCAATACAACATAATACGCATGAATCCGTCCTCAAATGCAAAAAATCTTGCGTTTCCAGCGAGTTATCAGCGTCTTTTCTGAGTCTCGTTGAGAAATTTTTGATTCTGAAAATCTGCTCAGAAGGAAGATTTTGCTTCTAAAATGCGTTATATGGCAGAATCTAGCACCAAATACATCATATTTCATGTTTTTAGAGTGCTATTTGCAGTTTTACAAACTTTGGAATAATTCAAGGTCACGCTTTTCCGCGCAGATTTTCACAATCAGAAAGTTCATATTCCTATCCAGGACCTCATAGTATGTATGAATCCATCGACAAAAACATCGTATCTCGTGTTTTCAGAGCGCTATCTGCAGTTATATGAAGTTTGAAATAAGTCAAAATTACCACATTCTGAGCAGTTTCAAAGTATCGCAGATCACATAAATCTATCCAATACAACATAATACGCATGAATCCGCCCTCAAATGCAAAAAATTTTGCGTTTCCAGCGAGTTATCAGCGTCTTTTCTGAGTCTCGTTGAGAAATTTTTGATTCTGTAAATCTGCTAAGAAGCAAGATTTTGCTTCTAAAATGCGTTATATGGCAGAATCTAGCATCAAATACATGATATTTCGTGTTTTTAGAGTGCTATTTGCAGTTTTACAAACTTTGGAATAAGTCAAGGTCACGCTTTTCCGCGCAGATTTTCACAATCAAAAAGTTCATATTCCTATCCAGGACCTCATAATATGTATGAATCCATCGACAAAAACATCGTATCTCGTGTTTTCAGAGCGCTATCTGCAGTTATATGAAGTTTGAAATAAGTCAAAATTACCACATTCTGAGCAGTTTCAAAGTATCGCAAATTACATAAATCTATCCAATACAACATAATACGCATGAATCCGTCCTCAAATGCACAAAACTTTGCGTTTCCAGCAAGTTATCAGCGTTCTTTTTTGAGTCTTGTTGAGATATTTTTGCTTCTGTAAATCTGCTCAGAAGCAAGATTTTGCTTCGAAAATGAGTGATATGGCAGAATCTAGCACCAAATACATCATATATCGTATTTTTAGAGTGCTATTTGCAGTTTTACAAACTTTGGAATAAGTCAAAATCACGCTTTTCCGCGCAGATTTTCACAATCAAAAAGTTCATATTCCTATTCAGGACCTCATAATATGTATGAATCCATCGACAAATACATCGTATCTCGTGTTTTCAGAGCGCTATCTGCAGTTATATGAAGTTTGTAATAAGTCAAAATTACCACATTCTGAGCAGTTTCAGAGTATCGCAAATCACATAAATCTACCCAATACAACATAATACGCATGAATCCGTCCCCAGATGCAAGAAATTTTGCGTTTCCAGCGAGTTATCAGCGTTTTTTTTGAGTCTCGTTGAGAAATTTTTAATTCTGTAAATCTGCTCAAAAGCAAGATTTTGCTTCAAAAATGCGTTATATGGCAGAATCTAGCACCAAATACATCATATTTCGTGTTTTTAGAGTGCTATTTGCAGTTTTACAAACTTTGGAACAAGTGGAGATAACGCTCTTCCGCGCAGATTTTCACAATCAAAAAGATCATATTCCTATCCAGGACCTCATAATTTGTATGGATCCATCGACGAAAACATCGTATCCCGTGTTTTCAGAGCGCTATCTGCAGTTATATGAAGTTTGAAATAAGTCAAAATTACCACATCCTGAGCAGTTTCAGACTATCGCAAATCACATGAAGCTATCCAAGACAACATAATACGCATCCGTCCTCCAATGCAAAAAAAATTGCGTTCCCAGCGAGTTATCAGCGTTTTTTCTGAGTCTCGTTGAGAAATTTTTTATTCTGTAAATCTGCTCAGAAGCAAAATTCTGCTTAAAAAATGCGTTATATGGCAGAATTTAGCACCAAATACATCATATTTCGTGTTTTTAGAGTGCTATTTGCAGTTTTACAAACTTTGGAATAAGTCGAGATCACATTTTTCCGCGCAGATTTTCACAATCAAAAAGTTCATATTCTTATCCAGGAACTCATAATATGTATGAATCCATCGACAAAAACATCGTGTCTTGTGTTTTCAGAGCGCTATCTGCAGTTATATGAAGTTTGAAATAAGTCAAAATTACCACATTCTGAGCAGTTTCAAAGTATCGCAAATCACATAAATCTATCCAATATAACATAATACGCATTATCCGTCCTCAAATGCAAAAAATTTTGCGTTTCCAGCGAGTAATCAGCGTTTTTTCTGAGTCCCGTTGAGAAACTTTTGATTTTGTTAATCTGCTCAGAAGCAAGATTTTGCTTCAAAAGTGCGTTATATGGCAGAATCTAGCACCAAATACATCATATTTCTTTTTTTTAGAGTGCTATTTGCAGATTTACAAACTTAGGAATAAGTCGAGATCACGCTTTTCCGCGCAGATTTTCACAATCAAGAAGTTCATATTCCTATCCAGAACCTCATAATAGGTATGAATCCATGGACAAAAACATCGTATCTCGTGTTTTCAGAGCGCTATCTGCAGTTTTATGAAGTTTGAAATAAGTCAAAATTACCACATTCTGAGCAGTTTCAAAGTATCGCAAATCACATAAATCTATCCAATACAACATAATACGCATGAATCCGTCCTCAAATGCACAAAATCTGGCGTTTCCAGCGAGTTATCAGCGTTTTTTCTGAGTCTCGTTGAGAAATTTTTGATCCTGTAAATCTGCTTAGAAGCAAAATTCTGCTTCAAAAATGCGTTATATGGCAGAATTTAGCACCAAATACATCATATTTCGTGTTTTCAGAGTGCTATTTGCAGTTTTACAAACTTTGGAATAAGTCGAGATCACGCTTTTTCGCGCAGATTTTCACAATCAAGAAGTTCATATTCCTATCCAGAGCCTCATAATATGTATGAATCCATCGACAAAAACATCGTATCTCGTGTTTTCAGAGCGCTATCTGCAGTTTTATGAAGTTTGAAATAAGTCAAAATTACCACATTCTGAGCAGTTTCAAAGTATCGCAAATCACATATATCTACCCAATACAACGTAATTCGCATGAATCCGTCCTCAAATGTACAAAATTTGGCCTTTCCAGCGAGTTATCAGCGTTTTTTCTGAGTCTCGTTGAGAAATTTTTGATTCTGTAAATCTGCTCAGAAGCGAGATTTTGCTTCAAAAATGCGTTATATGGCAGAATCAAGCACCAAATACCTCATATTTCGTGTTTTTAGAGTGCTATTTGGAATTCTACAAACTCTGGAATAGGTCGAGATCACGCATTTCCGCGCAGATTTACACAATCAAAAAGTTCATATTCCTATCCAGGACCTCACAATATGTATGAATCCATCGACAAAAACATCGTATCTCGTGTTTTCAGAGCGCTATCTGCAGTTATATGAAGTTTGAAATAAGTCAGAATTACCACATTCTGAGCAGTTTCATAGTATCGCAAATCACATAAATCTATCCAATACAACATAAAACGCATGAATCCATCCTCAAATGCACAAAATTTTGCGTTTCCAGCGAGTTGTCAGCGTTTTCTCTGGGTTTCGTTGAGAAATTTTTGATTCTGTAAATTTGCTCAGAAGCAAGATTTTGCTTCAAAAATGCGTTATATGGCAGAATCTAGCACCAAATACATCATATTTCATGTTTTTAGAGTGCTATTTGCAGTTTTACAAACTTTGGAATAAGTCGAGATCACGCTTTTCCGCGCAGATTTTCATAATCAAAAAGTTCATATTCCTATCCAACACCTCATAATATGTATTAATCCATCGACAAAAACATCGTATCTCGTGTTTTCAGAGCGCTATCTGCAGTTATTATATGAAGTTTGAAATAAGTCAAAATTACCACATTCTGAGCAGTTTTCAAAGTATCGCAAATCACATAAATCTATCCAATACAACATAATACGCATTAATCCGTCCTCAAATGCAAAAAATTTTGCGTTACCAGCGAGTAATCAGCGTTTTTTCTGAGTCCCGTTGAGAAACTTTTGATTTTGTTAATCTGCTCAGAAGCAAGATTTTGCTTCAAAAGTGCGTTATATGACAGAATCTAGCACCAAATACATCATATTTCGTGTTTTTAGAGTGCTATTTGCCAGATTTACAAACTTAGGAATAAGTCGAGATCACGCTTTTTCGCGCAGATTTTCACAATCAAGAAGTTCATATTCCTATCCAGAACCTCATAATAGGTATGAATCCATCGACAAAAACATCGTATCTCGTGTTTTCAGAGCGCTATCTGCAGTTTTATGAAGTTTGAAATGAGTCAAAATTACCAAATCCTGAGCAGTTTCAAAGTATCGCAAATCACATAAATCTATCCAATACAACATAATACGCATGAATCCGTCCTCAAATGCACAAAATTTGGCGTTTCCAGCGAGTTATCAGCGTTTTTTCTGAGTCTCGTTGAGAAATTCTTTGATTCTGTAAATCTGCTCAGAAGCGAGATTTTGCTTTAAAAATGCGTCATATGGCAGAATCAAGCACCAAATACCTCATATTTCGTGGTTTTAGAGTGCTATTTGCAGTTATACAAACTCTGGAATAGGTCGAGATCACGCATTTCCGCGCAGATTTACACAATCAAAAAGTTCATATTCCTATCCAGGACCTCACAATATGTATGAATCCATCGATAAGAAACATCGTATCTCTTGTTTTCAGAGCGCGATATCTGCAGTTATATGAAGTTTGAAATAAGTCAAAATTACCACATTCTGAGTAGTTTCATAGTATCGCAAATCACATAAATCTATCCAATACAACATAAAACGCATGAATCCATCCTCTAATGCACAAAATTTTTGGCGTTTCCAGCGAGTTGTCAGCGTTTTCTCTGAGTCTCGTTGAGAAATTTTTGATTCTGTAAATCTGCTCAGAAGCAAAATTCTGCTTCAAAAATGCGTTATATGGCAGAATTTAGCACCAAATACATCATATTTCGTGTTTTTAGAGTGCTATTTGCAGTTTTACAAACTTTGGAATAAGTCGAGATCACGCTTTTTTCGCGCGGATTTTCACAATCAAAAAGTTCATATTCCTATCCAGGACCTCATAATATGTATGAATCCATTGACAAAAACATCGTATCTCGTGTTTTCAGAGCGCTATCTGCAGTTATATGAAGTTTGAAATAAGTCAAAATTATCACATTCTGAGCAGTTTCAAGTATCGCGAATCACATAAATCTATCCAATACAACATAATACGCATGAATTCGTCCTTAAATGCACAAAATTTTGCGTTTCCAGCAAGTTATCAGCGTTTTTTCTGATTCTCGTTGAGAAATTTTTGATCCTGTAAATCTGCTTAGAAGCAAGATTTTGCTTCAAAAATAAGTGATATGGCAGAATCTAGCACCAAATACATAATATTTTGTGTTTTTAGAGTGCTACTTGCAGTTTTACAAACTTTGGAATAAGTCGAGATCACATTTTTTCCGCGCAGATTTTCACAATCAAGAAGTTCATATTCCTATCCAGAACCTCATAATATGTATGAATCCATCGACAAAAACATCGTATCTCGTGTTTTCAGAGCGGCTATCTGCAGTTTTATGAAGTTTGAAATAAGTCAAAATTACCACATTCTGAGCAGTTTCAAAGTATCGCAAATCACATAAATCTATCCAATACAACGTAATAAGCATGAATCCGTCCTCAAATGAAAAAAATTTGGCCTTTCCAGCGAGTTATCAGCGTTTTCTCTCTGAGTCTCGTTGAGAAAATTTTTGATTCTGTAAATCTGCTCAGAGGGCGAGATTTTGCTTCAAAAATGCGTTTATATGGCAGAATCAAGCACCAAAAACCTCATATTTCGTGTTTTTAGAGTGCTATTTGGAGTTCTACAAACTCTGGAATAGGTCGAGATCACGCATTTCCGCGCAGATTTACACAATCAAAAAGTTCATATTCCTATCCAGGACCTCACAATATGTATGAATCCATCGACAAAATACATCGTATCTCGTGTTTTCAGAGCGCTATCTGCAGTTATATGAAGTTTGAAATAAGTCAGAATTACCACATTCTGAGCAGTTTTAAAGTATCGCAAATCACATAACTCTACCCAATACAACATAATACGCATTAATCCGTCCTCAAATGCAAAAATTTTTGCGTTAGCCCAGCGAGTAATCAGCGTTTTTTCTGAGTCCGCTTGAGAAACTTTTGATCTTGTTAATCTGCTCAGAAGCAAGATTTTGCTTCAAAGTGCGTTAATATGGCAGAATCTAGCACCAAATACATCATATTTCATGGTTTTTAGAGTGCTATTTGCAAGATTTACAAACTTAGGAATAAGTCGAGATCACGCTTTTCCGCGCAGATTTTCACAATCAAAAAGTTCATATTCCTATCCAGGACCTCATAATATGTATGAATCCACCGACAAAAACATCGTATCTCGTGTTCTCAGAGCGCTATCTGCAGTTATATGAAGTTTGAAATAAGTCAAATTTACCACATTCTGGGCAGTTTCAAAAGTATCGCAAATCACATAAATCTATCAAATACAACATAATACGCATGAATCCGTTCCCAAATGCACAAAATTTTGCGTTTCCAGCGAGTGATCAGCGTTTTTTCTGAGTCTCGTAGAGAAATTTTTGATTTTGTAAATCTGCTCAGAAGGAAGATTTTGCTTCAAAAATGCGTTTTATGGCAGAATTTAGCACCAAATACATCATATTTCGTGTTTTTAGAGTGCTGATTTGCAGTTTTACATACTTTGGAATAAGACGAGATCACGCTTTTCCGCGCAGATTTTCACAATCAAAAAGTTCATATTCCCATCCCAACACCTCATAATATGTATGAACCCATCGACAAAAACATCTGCAGTTATATGAAGTTTGAAATAAGTCAAAATTAACACATTCTGAGCAGTTTCATAGTATCGCAAATCACATAAATCTATCCAATACAACATAAAACGCATGGGATCCCATCCTCAAATGCACAAAATTTTGCGTTTCCAGCGAGTTGTCAGCGTTTTCTCTGAGCTCTCGTTGAGAAATTTTTGATTCTGTTAATCTGCTCAGAAGCATGATTTTGCTTCAAAAATGCGTTATAATGTGCAGAATTTAGCACTGAATACATTATATTTCGTGTTTTTAGAGTGCTATTTGCAGTTTTACAAACTTTGGAATAAGTCGTAATCACGTTTTCCCGCGTAAATTTTCACAATCAAAAAGTTCATATTTCCATCCAGGACCTCATAATATGTATGAATCCATCGACAAAAACATCGTATCTCGTGTGTTTAGAGCGCTATCTGCAGTTTTCATGAAGTTTGGAAATAAATCAAAATTATCACATTCTGAGCAACTTCAAAGTATCGCAAATCACATGAATCTATCCAATACAACATAATACGCATGAATTCCGTTTTCAAATGCAAAAAATTTGCGTTTCCAGCGAGTTATCAGCGTTTTTTCTGAGTCTCGTTGAGGAATGTGTGATTCTGTAAATCCTGCTCAGAAGCAGGATTCCGCTTCAAAAATGCGTCATATGGCAGAATCTAGCACCAAATACATCATATTTCGTGTTTTTAGAGTGCTATTTGCAGTTTCACAAACTTTGGAATAAGTCGAGATCACGCTTTTCCGCGCAGATTTTCACAATCCAAAAATTCGTATTCCTATCCACGACCTCATAATATATATGAATCCATCGACAAAAACATCGTATCTCGTGTTTTCAGAGCGCCATCTGCAGTTATATGAAGTTTGAAATAAGTCAAAATTACCACATTCTGAGCAGTTTCAAAGTATCGCAAATCACATAAATCTATCCAATACAACATAATACGCATGAAACCGTCCTCAAATGCACAAAATTTTGCGTTTCCAGCGAGTTATCAGCGTTTTTTTTTTGAGTATCGATGAGAAAATTTTTGATTCTGTAAATCTGCTCAGAAGCAAGATTTTGCTTCAAAAATGCGATATATGGCAGAATTTAGCACCATAAACATCTTATTCCGTGTTTTTAGAGTGCTATTTGCAGTTTTACAAGCTTTGGAATAGGTCGAGAAAACGCTCTTCCCGCGCAGATTTTCACAATCAAAAAAGTTCATATTTCCTATCAGGGACTTCATAATATGTATTGGATCCATTGACAAAAACATCGTATCTCGTGTTTTCAGAGCGCTATCTGCAGTTATATGAAGTTTGAAATAAGTCAAAATTACCACATTCTGAGCAGTTTCAAAGTATCGCAAATCACATAAATCTATCCAATACAACATATATACGCATTAATACCGTCCTCAAATGCAAAAAATTTTGCGTTACCAGCGAGTAATCAGCGTTTTTTCTGAGTCCCGTTGAGAAACTTTTTGATTTTGTTAATCTGCTCAGAAGCAAGATTTTGCTTCAAAAGTGCGTTATATGACAGAATCTAGCACCAAATACATCATATTTCGTGTTTTTAGAGTGCTATTTGCAGATTTACAAACTTAGGAATAAGTCGAGATCACGCTTTTTCGCGCAGATTTCACAATCAAGAAGTTCATATTCCTATCCAGAACCTCATAATAGGTATGAATCCATCGACAAAAACATCGTATCTCGTGTTTTCAGAGCGCTATCTGCAGTTTTATGAAGTTTGAAATGGGTCAAAATTACCAAATTCTGAGCAGTTTTCAAAGTATCGCAAAATCACATAAATCTATCCAATACAACATAATACGCATGAATCCGTCCTCAAATGCACAAAATTTGGCGTTTCCAGCGAGTTATCAGCGTTTTTTCTGAGTCTCGTTGAGAAATTTTTGATTCTGTAAATCTGCTCAGAAGCGAGATTTTGCTTTAAAAATGCGTCATATGGCAGAATCAAGCACCAAATACCCTCATATTTCGTGGTTTTAGAGTGCTATTTGCAGTTATACAAACTCTGGAATAGGTCGAGATCACGCATTTCCGCGCAGATTTACACAATCAAAAAGTTCATATTCCTATCCAGGACCTCACAATATGTATGAATCCATCGATAAAAACATCGTATCTCTTGTTTTCAGAGCGCTATCTGCAGTTATATGAAGTTTGAAATAAGTCAAAATTACCACATTCTGAGTAGTTTCATAGTATCGCAAATCACATAAATCTATCCAATACACATAAAACGCATGAATCCATCCTCAAATGCACAAAAATTTGCGTTTCCAGCGAGTTGTCAGCGTTTTCCTCTGAGTCTCGTTGAGAAATTTTTGATTCTGTAAATCTGCTCAGAAGCAAAATTCTGCTTCAAAAATGCGTTATATGGCAGAATTTAGCACCAAATACATCATATTTCGTGTTTTTTAGAGTGCTATTTGCAGTTTTACAAACTTTGGAATAAGTCGAGATCACGCTTTTTCGCGCGGATTTTCACAATCAAAAAGTTCATATTCCTATCCAGGACCTCATAATATGTATGAATCCATTGACAAAAACATCGTATCTCGTGTTTTCAGAGCGCTATCTGCAGTTATATGAAGTTTGAAATAAGTCAAAATTATCACATTCTGAGCAGTTTCAAAGTATCGCGAATCACATAAATCTATCCAATACAACATAATACGCATGAATTCGTCCCTTAAATGCACCAAAATTTTGCGTTTCCAGCAAGTTATCAGCGTTTTTTCTGATTCTCGTTGAGAAATTTTTGATCCTGTAAATCTGCTTAGAAGCAAGATTTTGCTTCAAAAATAAGTGATATGGCAGAATCTAGCACCAAATACATAATATTTTGTGTTTTTAGAGTGCTACTTTGCAGTTTTACAAACTTTGGAATAAGTCGAGATCACATTTTTCCGCGCAGATTTTCACAATCAAGAAGTTCATATTCCTATCCAGAACCTCATAATATGTATGAATCCATCGACAAAAACATCGTATCTCGTGTTTTCAGAGCGCTATCTGCAGTTTTATGAAGTTTGAAATAAGTCAAAATTACCCACATTCTGAGCAGTTTCAAAGTATCGCAAATCACATAAATCTATCCAATACAACGTAATAAGCATGAATCCGTCCTCAAATGAAAAAAATTTGGCCTTTCCCAGCGAGTTATCAGCGTTTTCTCTGAGTCTCGTTGAGAAATTTTTGATTCTGTAAATCTGCTCAGAGGCGAGATTTTGCTTCAAAAATGCGTTATATGGCAGAATCAAGCACCAAATACCTCATATTTCGTGTTTTTATGAGTGCTATTTGGAGTTCTACAAACTCTGGAATAGGTCCGAGATCACAGCATTTCCGCGCAGATTTACACAATCAAAAAGTTCATATTCCTATCCCAGGACCTCACAATATGTATGAATCCATCGACAAAAACATCGTATCTCGTGTTTTCAGAGCGCTATCTGCAGTTATATGAAGTTTGAAATAAGTCGAAATTTACCACATTCTGAGCAGTTTTTAAAGTATCGCAAATCACATAACTCTACCCAATACAACATAAAACGCATTAATCCGTCCTCAAATGCAAAAATTTTTGCGTTACCAGCGAGTAATCAGCGTTTTTTCTGAGTCCCGTTGAGAAACTTTTGATTTTGTTAATCTGCTCAGAAGCAAGATTTTGCTTCAAAAGTGCGTTATATGGCAGAATCTAGCACCAAATACATCATATTTCATGTTTTTAGAGTGCTTTTTGCAGATTTACAAACTTAGGAATAAGTCGAGATCACGCTTTTCGCGCAGATTTTCACAATCAAAAAGTTCATATTCCTATCCAGGACCTCATAATATGTATGAATCCACCGACAAAAACATCGTATCTCGTGTTCTCAGAGCGCTATCTGCAGTTATATGAAGTTTGAAATAAGTCAAATTTACCACATTCTGGGCAGTTTCAAAGTATCGCAAATCACATAAATCTATCAAATACAACATAATACGCATGAATCCGTTCCCAAATGCACATAAATTTTGCGTTTCCAGCGAGTGATCAGCGTTTTTTCTGAGTCTCAGTAGAGAAATTTTTGATTTTGTAAATCTGCTCAGAAGGAAGATTTTGCTTCAAAAATGCGTTTTATGGCAGAATTTAGCACCAAATACATCATATTTCGTGTTTTTAGAGTGCTATTTGCAGTTTTACATACTTTGGAATAAGACGAGATCACGCTTTTCCCGCGCAGATTTTCACAATCAAAAAGTTCATATTCCCATCCCACACCTCATAATATGTATGAAACCCATCGACAAAAACATCTGCAGTTATATGAAGTTTGAAATAAGTCAAAATTACCACATTCTGAGCAGTTTAATAGTATCGCAAATCACATAAATCTATCCAATACAACATAAAACGCATGGATCCATCCTCAAATGCACAAAATTTTGCGTTTCCAGCGAGTTGTCAGCGTTTTCCTCTGAGTCTCGTTGAGAAATTTTTGATTCTGTTAATCTGCTCAGAAGCATGATTTGCTTCAAAAATGCGTTATATGGGCAGAATTTAGCACTGAATACATTATATTTCGTGTTTTTAGAGTGCTATTTGCAGTTTTACAAACTTTGGGAATAAGTCGTAATCACGTTTTTCCCCGCGTAAATTCTCACAATCAAAAAGTTCATATTTTCCATCCAGGACCTCATAATATGTATGAATCCATCGACAAAAACATCGTATCTCGTGTGTTTAGAGCGCTATCTGCAGTTTCATGAAGTTTGAAATAAATCAAAATTATCACATTCTGAGCAACTTCAAAGTATCGCAAATCACATGAATCTATCCAATACAACATAATACGCATGAATCCGTCCTCAAATGCAAAAAATTTTGCGTTTCCCAGCGAGTTATCAGCGTTTTTTCTGAGTCTCGTTGAGGAATGTGTGATTCTGTAAATCTGCTCAGAAGCAAGATTCCGCTTCAAAAATGCGTTCATATGGCAGAATCTAGCACCAAATACATCATATTTCGTGTTTTTAGAGTGCTATTTGCAGTTTCACAAACTTTGGAATAAGTCGAGATCACGCTTTTCCGCGCAGATTTTCACAATCCAAAAATTCGTATTCCTATCCACGACCTCATAATATATATGAATCCATCGACAAAAACATCGTATCTCGTGTTTTCAGAGCGCCATCTGCAGTTATATGAAGTTTGAAATAAGTCAAAAATTACCACATTCTGAGCAGTTTCAAAGTATCGCAAATCACATAAATCTATCCAATACAAACATAATACGCATGAAACCGTCCTCAAATGCACAAATTTTGCGTTTCCAGCGAGTTATCAGCGTTTTTTTTTTAATATCGTTGAGAAATTTTTGATTCTGTAAATCTGCTCAGAAGCAAGATTTTGCTTCAAAAAATGCGATATATGGCAGAATTTAGCACCAATAAACGATCTTATTCCCGTGTTTTTAGAGTGCTATTTGCAGTTTTACAAGCTTTGGAATAGGTCGAGATCACGCTCTTCCGCGCAGATTTTCACAATCAAAAAGTTCATATTCCTATCAGGGACCCCATAATATGTATGGATCCATTGACAAAAACATCGTATCTCGTGTTTTCAGAGCGCTATCTGCAGTTATATGAATGTTTGAAAATAAGTCAAAATTACCACATTCTGAGCAGTTTCAAAGTATCGCAAATCACATAAATCTATCCAATACAACATAATATGCATGAATCCGTCCTCAAATGCACAAAATTTTGCGTTTCCAGCAAGTTATCAGCGTTTTTTTTGAGTCTCGTTGAGATATTTTTGATTTTGTAAATCTGCTCAGAAGCAAGATTTTGCTTTAAAAATGCGTTATATGGCAGAATCTAGCACCAAATACATCATATTTCGTTGTTCTCAGTGTGCTATTTGCAGTTTTACAGACTTTGGAATAAGTCGAAATCACGCTTTTCCGCGCAGATTTTCACAATCAAAAAGTTCATATTCCTATCCAGGACCTCTTAATATGTATGAATCCATCGACAAAAACATCGTATCTCGTGTTCTCAGAGCGCTAATCTGCAGTTATATAAAGTTTGAAATAAGTCAAATTTACCACACTTCTGAGCAGTTTCAAAGTATCGCAATCACATAAATCTATCCAATACAACATAATACGCATGAATCCGTCCTCAAATGCACAGAATTTTTGTTTCCAGCGAGTTATCAGCGTTTTTTCTGAGTCTCGTTGAGAAATTTTTTGATTCTGTAAATCTGCTCAGAAACCAAGATTTTGCTTTAAAAACGCGTTATGTGGCAGAATCTAGCACCAAAATACATCATATTTTGTGTTTTTAGAGTGCTATTGCAGTTTTACAGACTTTGGAATAAGTCGAAATCACGCTTTTCCCGCGCAGATTTTCACAATAAAAAAGTTCATATTCCTATCCAGGACCTCATAATATGTATGAATCCATCGACAAAAACATCGTATCTCGTGTTTTCAGAGCGCTATCTGCATTTATATGAAGTTTGAAATGAGTCAGAATTACCACATTCTGAGCAGTTTCAAAGTATCGCAAATCACATAAATTCTGTCCAATATAACATGACACGCATGAATCCGTCCTCAAATGCACAAAATTTTGCGTTTCCAGCAAATTATCAGCGTTTTTTTTGAGTCTCGTTGAGAAATTTTTGATTCTGTAGTTCTGCTCAGAAGCAAGATTTCGCTTCAAAAATGCGATATATGGCAGAATTTAGCACCATGTACATCATATTTCGTGTTTTTAGAGTGCTATTTGCAGTTTTACAAACTTTGAAATAAGTCAAGATCACGCTTTTCCGCGCAGATTTTCACAATCAAAAAGTTCATATGTCCTATCCAGGACCTCATAATATGTATGAATCCATCGACAAAAACATCGTATCTCGTGTTTTCAGAGCGCTACCTGCAGTTATATGAAGTTTGAAATAAGTCAAAACTTTCACATTCTGAGCAGTTTCAAAGTATCGCAAATCACATAAATCTATCCAATACAACATAATACGCATGAATCCGTCTTCAAATGCACAAAATTTTGCGTTTCCAGCGAGTTATCAGCGTTTTTCCTGAGTCCCGTTGAGAATTTTTTGATTCTGTTCATCTGCTCAGAAGCAAGATTTTGTTAAAAAATTGCGTTATTTGGCAGAATTTAGCACCATATACATCATATTTCGTGTTTTTAGAGTGCTATTTGCAGTTTTACAAACTTTGGAATAAGTCAAGATCACGCTTTTCCGCGCAGATTTTCACAATCAAAAAGTTCATATTCCTATCCAGGACCTCATAATATGTATGAATCCATCGACAAAAACATCGTATCTCGTGTTTTCAGAGCGCTACCTGCAGTTATATGAAGTTTGAAATAAGTCAAAACTTTCACATTCTGAGCAGTTTCAAAGTATCGCAAATCACATAAATCTATCCAATACAACATAATACGCATGAATCCGTCCTCCAGATGCTCAAAATTCTGCGTTTCCAGCGAGTTATCAGCGTTTTTTCTGTGTCTCGTTGAGAAATTTTTGATTCTGTAAATCTGCTCAGAAGCAAGATTTTCCTTCAAAAATGCGTTATATGGCAGAATCTAGCACCAAATACATCATTTTTTGTGTTTTTAGAGTGCTATTGCAGTTTTACAAACTTTGGAATAAGTCGAAATCACGCTCTTCCGCGCAGATTTTCACAATCAAAAAGTTCATATTCCTATCCAGGACCTCATAATATGTATGAATCTATCGATAAAAACATCGTATCTCGTGTTTTTAGAGCGCTATCTGCAGGTATATGAAATTTGAAATAAGTCAAAATTACCACATTCTGAGCATTTTCAAAGTATCGCAAATCACATAAGTCTATTCAATACAACATGATACGCATGAATCCGTCCTCAAATGCACAAAATTTTGCGTTTCCCAGCGAGTTATCTGCGTTTTTTCTGAGTCTCGTTGAGAAATTTTTGATTCTGTAAATCTGCTCAGAAGCAAGATTTTGCTTCAAAATTGCGTTATATGGCAGAATTTAGCACAAAATACATCATATCTCTTGTTTCTAGAGTGCTATTTGCAGTTTTACAAACTTTGGAATAAGTCGAGAACACGCTTTTCCGCGCAGATTTTTACAGTCAAAAAGTTCATATTCCTATCCAGGACTTCATAATATGTATGAATCCATCAATAAAAACATCGTATCTTGTGTTTTCAGAGCGCTACCTGCAGTTACAGTTAAAAACCATGAATCCGTCCTCAAATGCAAGAAATTTTGCGTTTCCAGCGAGGTATCAGCGTTTTTGCTGAGTCTCGTTGAGAGATTTTTGATTCTGTAAATCTGCTCAGGAGCAAGATTTTGCTTCAAAAATGCGTTATATGGCAGAATCTTGCACCAAATACATCATATTCTGTGTTTTTAGAGTGCTATTTGCAGTTTTACAAACTTTGGAATAAGTCGAGATCACGCTTTTACGCGCAGATTTTTACAATCAAAAAGTTCATATTCCTATCCAGGACCTCATAATATGTATGAATCCATCGACAAAGACATCGTATCTCGTGTTTTCAGAGCGCTATCTGCAGTTATATGAAGTTTGAAATAAGTCAAAATTACCACATTCTAAGCAGTTTCAAAGTATCGCAAATCACATAAATCTATCCAATACAACATAATACGCATGAATCCGTCCTCAAATGCACAAAATTTTGCGTTTCCAGCAAGTTATCAGCGTTTTCTCTGAGTCTCGTTGAGAGACTTTTGATTCTGTTAATCTGCTCAGAAGCAAGATTTTGCTCCAAAAATGCGTTATAAGGCAGAATCTAGCACCAAATACATCATATTTCGTGTTTTCAGAGTGCTATTTGCAGTTTTACAAACTTTGGAACAAGTCGAGATCACGCTTTTCCGCGCAGATTTTCACAATCAAAAAGTTCATATTCCTATCAAGGACCTCAAAATATGTATGAATCCATCGACAAAAACATCGTATCTCGTGTTTTCAGAGCGCTATCTGCAGTTATATGAAGTTTGAAATAAGTCAAAATTACCACATTCTGAGCAGTTCCAAACTATCGCAAATCACATAAATATATCCAATACAACATAATACGCATGAATCCGTCCTCAAATGCACAAAATTTTGCGTTTCCAGCGAGTTATCAGCGTTTTTCCTGAGTCTCGTTGAAA